>JAULBY010030451.1:0-42556 GCA_032358315.1 Ophiocytium majus
ACTATTCGACTTCGTAAACCGCACCCCATGTGCACAGGGCTTTCCGCGCCCCAAGCGGAGTTTAATAAGAGTACATGTACCGCACCTTACGGGACATACATCCCACGCAACCAGTGCACTGTACGCCGGAGTTCCAAAAGCCGCCCCCACCCCGCCCCTCAAGTAAGTACAATGCACCCAGATATGCTCAGGAGGGACGGGTTGATCAACGTAGCCTATGGTAGGCAGGTACCAGCGAGCTCCCAATGCGAACGAGGGCGTAAATGGTCTATGGCAAGGTGCATAGGTGGGATGCCGTTGTGGGTGTCACTCACGTGAGAACTGCTGGGCACCTTCCAAACCCTCCTGCCGCTAGGCCTGCCCACCACCTCCGTTATCAGCACGATGTCAAGCACCGCCGCGCAGCTGGTAATCAGAGCCTTCTCTTTGGGGCCCAGCAGAAAGTCCACCACTCTCAGCAGCTCTTCTGCATCCGCCGCTGACAGTGCTGGAAGTTGCTGCTGGTGGGTGCCGCTTGTACTGGTGGCTGCTGCTGTGCCCTCTTGCTGATGCTGCTTGTGCTGCAGCTGGGAGAGGTAGGCCTCCAGCAAAGATAAGCCGTCCTGCACGCCCCGCCTGCACAGCAAGACTTCCTCGGCGGCGGCGCTCATGGCATCGGGCGACTTGGCTACTCAAGTGTACACATGCCAAAAGCCCCCCCCCGCCGGGCGAAACTGTCGGCGAAACGCCCTCAGACCTGTGAAAGAAAGACCCACGCGAAAAAAGAAAAAAAAGGGGGTGCACGCCTGTCCAGCAGCGCTGGTGACTGGGCGGGCAACTGGGCGGGGGTGGCGGCCATCTTGACGCTTCGTCAGTGGCTGGTAAGCCCCTGCCTTATTTAGGACAGCAGAGCTGACAGCAGGCAGGCGCCATGGACAAAAAAAAGAAAACCGACTTAGCAGCAGCAGCAGTTGTGCAGGCCAAAAATGAGGAGCTGCGACGAGTGCTGCTGGAGAAAAAGGCCATGCTTGCGGAGGAGAACAAGGTGCGGGATAGGCTAAGCAGGGACCACGCCAACACCATACACCAGATTGCCACTATCGAGACAGCCATACGGAGGCTCAGGGCGGAGCACGCTGCGTCGGTAAGTCGGGCAGCACCGCCGCCTGGTTCTTAGAAGCGCCTGGGCACCGAAAGTGTGGTGGTGCCGGAGTCTAAGCTCCCATGAGCAGGTGTGAGCCTGCTGGCTTGACATGACGCCACTGCTTTCGCTGCCCCAGCCGCTTTACTACTGGCACCACATGCGAACTCGCCAGCACCCCAGCCAGCAGCAGCCACAGCAGTTGGGTGCGTGCGGGTCCACCTCACACGCAGCCTTGCCACTGCTGCCATTGCTCCCACGCACAGATTGAAGCGCAGCAGGCAGCAGCGCGGCAGGAGCTCGCCGTCCTGTCGGAGCAAGTTGCGCGCATGAACACACAAAAACTGGCACTTGAGCGCGAGGTAGTGGCCCATGATGTCATGGAACAGGAGAACGTCACACTGCGCTCACGCCTGCGCTCCCTGCGCGAGGGCGGCAGCAAAGAGTCCCACACAAACGAAGCAGAGCTGAAGACGCTGCGCACCAGCTTGTTTGCGCTGCGCACACGCCTGGACGAGGTCTTCCGCCACACGCTGGCGGCCGTGCAGGGGCAGACAAAGGAGCGCGCAGTTGCGGAGGTGTTGGCGGAGGCACACGAGGCAAATGAGGAGGCGGCGGCGCTGCGTGATGCTCTCAGGCTGCGCACCGCGGCGGCAGTGAGGGTGATGCGGGTGCAGGCGCAGAGCCGCAGCGCTGTGGCGACGGCGCGCGTGGGGCGTGAGGTCACTGCTGACACGGTCCGTGCACAGGTGTGTGTGTTTGTGTCTGCAGTTATGCAGGTGTATGTTCAGTTGGCACATTATGTTCAATCTGCTTTTGACATGGCGGCGGTTATGATGGTCGCAGCCTGCTGGTATTGGTGCATGTGCAGCTGAAGGTTGCCAATGACTCGGTTTCTGTGCACTGCTAGGAGGAAGGGCGCATGAGAAAGCGTTTTGGCAGCATGGTGCGCTGAACACTAGGTTTCTGATATGGACAACAAAAGCATTCATGGCATGTGTACCATATACTTGTTCTACTGCCACCGCATGATAGGCGGAGCGGGCAGCGGCATTAGAAGCGGCGGTGCAAACACAAGAAGCGGAGGTGGTGCGAAGGGAACAAGAAGCTCGGGAAGCGCGCGGTCGGCACGCAGCACTTGCAGCCGAGTGCGCTGATCTGCGAAGACTCGGGGGGCTGTTGGTGGCGATGCAGGCACAATGCACAGCTGCTAGAGCTGGTGCGGCACATGCGCGGCAGCAGGCATTGCACCTGGCGCGTGGCAGTGCTGGAGGGGGTCTGTCACGGTCGCGCTCGCTGCCTGCATTACCAAGGCGAGGGAGGGGACGTACTGGCCGCAGTTGCCATGGGGAGGGGGGGGGTAGTGGGGAGGAGGGCGAGGTGTGCGAGTCTCACAGCGCCAATGGCGCAGCATCGGCAGTGGGGAGTGAGGACTTCTCAGCCATGTGGCGCGCGAGCAAGGCACACCCACAGTCGCATCAGGCGCGCACCCTCACCGTGCATGCAGACACGGCCATGGCCCGGTGTGGGCTCGCATGACAATACATTCATGTGTCAAGGGAACGCGAACACATATGCTGCACATGCTTGTGGCATACCTGCAGTGAACACTGCGCGGAGTGCCGTACCTTGCTGTGGCGTCAATACGGAGGCATATGGTGCATGACAATTCTTCTTCCATCTGCGCACCCATGGGCAGCTTGCAATTGCCAGCTTGATTGTGCAGCAGGTGTGTGTAATTCTAGTAAATGGCTAGCCAACAAGATCACGATGCTGAGCAACCTGCACTCTAATGTAACGCCAGCATATTGCTAGATTACTGCTGCTAGTCAGACGTCCCATGCCCTAGAAGACCTGATTCCCATCCCCATGCAAACCTTCTTCTCCCCCCCCCCCAATGCACTCAGCGGCCTGAAACCCCGCAGTAAGTAAGAATACAGAAACCAATATCAGCTTTCGTTTTTACAATGAGCCACACACCTACACGTGCTGATGAAGCTATCCCCCCCCGCAATGATGGTGGCCCCCTACTTTTAAAAGGCAGCTCCTGCCCCCCCCCCCCCCCCCCCTCCGGCAGACCGTTTCTTTGGCGGACTGTTCTCTGAATATTCTGCGGCACACATTGCTAAGCAGTGTGTCTGTCAGTCATTTTTACCTGAAGAAGCTCCGAGTGGGTGGCAGGTGGTTTAGGGTTAGCACGGGCGCTGGCGGCGCGGGGGAGCGGCCATGGCACAGCCCTCCAAGATAACCAAGCTGCTCATTGGCGCCAAAAACGTGTACACCCACAAGTCCCTTGTCAAATGTGAGCTATACCAGGCCTCTTTGCACTGGTGCGGCGGCGGCGCCGGAGTTGAGTTCGGACATCGCCATGGTGAGCGAAGCTGATCCCCCCCCCTTGCCGCCGCCCCCCTGCCCCTGTTCCTCCTGCCTCGCCTTCCAGTCGACACCGTGGACACGGAGAATGACGGCAACTACAAGGTGGCGGAGGAGAGGTTCCTGGCCTTCAGGGCACAGCTGCTGGAGGCAAGTAACCCCTCGCGGTGTCGACAGCACGGCCACTTGCTGAGGACGTACCAGCGGCAGCGGCAGCAAGCGCTGTCAGGACACGGCTGTAGAAACTCGTGAACGCTGTTGCCTAGCTTGAGGCGTTGCGACATCACGTGAGTGCGTTCGTCCCCGTCCACCGGCGGTGGCGAGCAGTTGATTAGTGCCTGAGGTTGCTATTCCAGATGCCGCAGTTGGCAGCGGAGAGCACCAGGCGCCAGAGACGGAGGGGGCACATAACGTTGGTGACGGTGTCTGCTGGTGAGTGTAGCATGTCATGAAGCTATGCCACTTGGTGCGCATCATGAGTCCAGCATTGTGGCTAGCGTTTGTTCAGAAAAACGAGCGAGCCCCAGATAGCAGCAGCAGCAGCAGCAGGAGGAAATCGGTCGGCAGTGGTTTGCAGCTACACGCGCAAGTCACAATTATTTGTCGGAAGAAATGCTGCTGCAGAACATGAAGATATACTCATTATACAGAGTGTTGCTCACATTTATTTTAACCTACCCAACCTTGAAAACCCTATGCAGTTGCATAATAGGCTCAGGAAGCAGCCAACCCGCCACCTCCTGGGCACATAATGTGATTCGTTTTTACAACCACATCACCGCCTGTCCGCCTTTCCGCAACAACAGATCATCCAGAATGCGGACCAGTTTCGTGCGCGGCTGAAGGAGTCCGTGGGGATGGCCTCCAAGCTTGCCCACAACTTCAGCAAGATGAGCCAGGGAGAGGGTGGCGATGCTGCTATGGAGGCACAGGAGCCCTGGTGTGTGCTGGCGCGCAAGCATGCGGACATGCTCAAGACGTCCACCTGTAAGTGTACCACTGCGCATCCAGAACATACTCGTGTGGGTAACGCAAGTCCTGCAACCATGATGCGAGGACCTGCTTCTGCAGCTGCTGTGTGGTTGCTTTCTGTGTCCATACACGTGTGTGTGTTGAAGGGACCACCATGTCAGTGACATCTGCACAGCAGCACGAGGCGTGCAAGTAGGGTAATTGTGCACGGCGCGAGATCGTCTTGCAGGGAAATGCGAGTGCAGGGTACAATGTGCACGTGCTGTTGTGGATGTGGTGTGTGTCAAATCAGGGCGTCCTCGCAAGAGACCTGTCATTCTGGGCACTGAGTCTCCATGGGGCATTTGCTATGCCAACACCCTTGTAGGTGCAGCACCAGCAGCAGCACCAGCAGCTTTGGCACGTGCCATGTATGGTGCTGACGGCACATGCTCTGTGTGTAATGCACCGCCTTGCATTGCAGCGGACAGCGTGGCGGCATTGGAGGACCTTCTGTTTGTAGACATGGACAAGTACATGTTGTCAGACCTCAAGGCGGTGTACGAGAGCTACAACGACGTCAACAAGCTTGTGAAGGAGAGGTACGAGCTCAAGGTGGAGCTGCAGCACTACAGTGACAAGGTACGTGTTCTCCGTCATATGCACGTGCCATCCGTCACTTGCCGCTAGGCAGTGGGCGAGCGTGGCACACCTGCTGCACCAGCACATGTATGGGCAAGCTGGCCCCGCCCCAACCTGCTACACTTCATACGCATCTACTCTGCCAGCATGGTGTTGCTGCAAAGCGGTACTGCCTGCCAGTGCACCTGACCACGTGCCCCACGGGTACAGCGAATATATGTCCATTTCTCCTCTCCTGTGTTCACAAAGACAAGTGCATGTGCTCACTCTTTTTGTTGAGCAGGTCCAGGAGCTGAATGAGAACCCCAAGGTGCCCGAGGAGCGCAAGGTGCGCAACGCGGAGAAGTACGCCACCGCCAACACGCGCCTGCGCGAGCAGACGGATGCGCTGATGCGGCGCTTTGCTGAGGCGGAGGTGCGGCGGCGCCGCATGCTGGAGGAGGACCTGCCGCGCCTCATGGACCTGCAGAGAGGCGTGTTCGCCTCGCTCGCTGAGAACTCCGACAAGGCCGCGCAGGGCATCACGCTCGCGCCCATGTGAGTGGTGGGAACATGTCGCTGCACTACAGCAAAAGAAGGTACTTCTAATAGCATATACCATATATGTATGGCGCGTGTGCAGACACGTTGGGCGCAAGCTGGAGGTATCTAGCCACGTGCGTTGCCGTAGCTTCTGCAGGAGGACGCGTCTGTTTCAACTTGAAAGAACACCGGTGAAACTTTGCCATTAGTGGCGACACGCTCGCACCCGTGTACGCAGCCGCATCAAGTAGGGGTATGTTATATGTATAGGGCGCTCAGTACTTTCTGTGCATGTGTGAGGGTGCCTGCATATGAAGTAATACTCCTAGCAAGATGTGTACTACCATGTACACGCTTCTGAGCACTTCCTGTGCACGTGAGAGTTTGTTCGCGGCTCGCGGCCACCACCTGCTTCTGTGGGTGGGTGGGAGGAGGTACACGTGCCTCAACGTGCGTCATGAAGTCATGGTGTAGCATGCGTTGCAGGTGGCAAGGCGCATGCTGGCTGGAGTGTGTCAGGTTGTGGGTTTTCCATAGCAGAAATCGCGGACATTCCCTACTGATACCCATTGAGTAGGTTTCATATGCACACATGTGTCCACAATAGAAACTGTGGCTTCATGGTGACAGGCAGTGGTCGAAGACGGATTGTGTTTTATGTGTAGCTAGCGTGCCGCCTTGCCATACTGCACACTGCAGTGCACAGTAGCTGTGTTGCCACAACTGCAGCACTTAACGCCCATGGCGCCGTGGCAGCACATGCCCCATGCGTGCCCGCGGCTGACCTTGGCTGACACTGCCCTCACGGCTTGCCCGCTGCTGATTTGCTGAGTTGACAGGCGCGCGGCACGCTCTTCCGTGTTCTCCTCCAAAGACTTGTCTGGCTCTACGTCAGTGTCGGGCGCTTACTCAGTGCCGGGGCAGCGACCCTCAACATCACAGCAGATGGCACCTGGAATGGCGGACGTGCCGCTGGTACGCAAGAGGACATGCGCACATGCTGTTTTGGGCTCACGGGCTGCATAGCATGGATGATGAATCATCGATGATATCACGCGCCACGCATGCCTAGCAATAGAGGTGCACCATTGACATGCTGCGTTCCATGCAATACGTGGCGTTTTGGGCCGGAGGCTGTGCGCATGCGTGCCCGTGCGTGTGCGGGCGCACACATGTTTTTGCTTCCAGTGGCACAAGCAGCCACGTGCCGAGCATGGCTCACCCTCTTAGTCAAGCATAGCCTGCCGCCCGTGCACGTTTACCATAAGCACACATATAAGCGTGACCTTGCACGGGTGCCAACACTACCTACCGCATTGGTGCGCTGCTGTGGCCTGTTGGCTGGCGGTTCGATGTGCGGTGTGGCTTGTGGGTGCTGCCAGGGAGAGATACACCGCCTGTCAGTGGGGGACGCAGATGCAACTAAGCAGGCATCCTTCTCAGACTTCAAGCGGTGAGTCAGCGGCTTTGGCACGTAACTTGACAGCATGTGCAAAGCAGCTTGTCGTAGCTCGCACCAGCTGGACGTGTATGGCTGCCGCAAGCTGCGCCATGTTTGATTTGACATACCTAATGTGATGAAACTGTCTAGGTGTGTGCCGCACCAGGCTGCCCACTGTGGCTAGCAGGCCATGCCACATGGCAGTTGACAGCGGCATGCACTGGTGCGGTATTGCTTTACGGGGTCACCTCACAAGCAGCACCTGTGCGCAACAGCTGCCCCTGCTACTGCTACGATGCCACCAGTCACACGCTGCTGGGTGCATATGTTCCATGCGTGTATCAGGAGCGGCAGCTCAGGGATGGAGGCCGACACAACGATTGTCTCTGCCAAGGCATTGAGGCAGTCCAGCCACAGCGTGGAGAGCACCGAGTCTGCCGACAGCGCACCACCACCGCACGCCTCTGTGGACCAGGGGTGAGAATCTATACCACTCACATGCACTTTGCATGCCTGGCAATGGCAGCTGGCAGTCCGGTGATCTTTTAGCATATGCCATCAGCAAGACCAGACCATAACGACTGGCACCAGAGTTGGCCGTTTTTCGAAAGCGTGCTTTTGCCTAGCTGGCACGAGTCCCCTTGTGCTGTCTGCGGTACTTTTGTCATCGCTCGCTTGCCACCGCTGTGCCACGGCACTGCCAGCATGCTTGGCATGTGTGTTGTGGGCCACAGTTTGTTGGCGCAGCAGCACAGACAACACAATCTGTTGCTGATCTGGCAGTACACGCGCCTGTTGTCGTTATCTGGCTGATGACCAGGGCCAATGGAGCCGCGCAGGCGCCGGAGGTGAGGCACAAGTCTCTTGTGCATGCGTTCTCGCTCGCCAAAGGGTACTGCTCTCATGCTGCTAGCTCACACCATTTGGATGGTGTTGCTGTACCATGTGCTCGTGTTCTTCAAGAGCTTGCTCTTCTTGCAGCGGCACTGCTGCTTTGGCTAGTGTGCGTGTACTGGCCTGGCTCGTCCCCCCTGCACTCACATGTCAGCATGTGCTGTTTGGTGTCACCATCGCACCATCACAGCAGAAGTGCATGATTGCCACCACCAGCAAGAGTGCCTGATCCAGCCATTGTGATGTTGATCTTTTTGCAGGAACAGGATGTGCCAGCAACGGCGGCAGCGACACCTGAGAATGTGGCAGTCATTGCAGAGCCAGACGCATCTACAAGGGAATTCTCCAGTGATGCTGCTGGTGGATCATCATCTGCAGGGTACGTCAACTCTGCATCGTCACTCCACTGTAGAGTCGCATGCCACAGTGCCACTGCATCTACTTTCGTGTGTGTTCGCTGCGCTAGTGCGCAGAATGGGGGTGCATGGTGTGCTCCAAAAGTGGTGGCAACACAGCCATGACTGATGCCGGACATCAGCCACCTGCAGCAGTTGAGGTTACAGCTGTGCTGGAAGCTGCACACACAGAATATGTGCCCTTGGTGGGCGTGCCCTGCTGGTACCATGGTGCAGTGTGGACCAGCAAGCGACTGTTTTCGGATGTGGTTTCCTGCCTCTGTGCATGTGGTCGCACTTGGTTTCTATCATGTGCGCTATAACTCAACCAGCATATCACGGCTGTTGTGTGCCGCCTGGAACCTGACCAGCGGTGTCTTTTGTCAACCCTGGGGCCTGCTGCGTCAGAAGACGCGTGTTACAAATATGGTTTTGCAACTGATTCCGTTGAGTTTTGCAGTACTGTCAATTCTGATGCGTGTATGGTGAAGTGTTTTCCATTGCTCTGAACACCAACTCAGCAAATGTGTTCATCATGTTGTTGATGCTGCTTGTGCACAGGATGTTGCGCGTCCGCGCCCTGTACGACTTTGATGCTGCACAGGACGGCGACCTCAGGTCAGTTGAGACACAATGCCTGCATTGCAGAGTAGCTGCAGCACTGTCTTGCCTGGGGCGTGTAGGATGCGGTTTGGCGCGGGCAGTCAGCTGAGCACAATTTGCGCCCCACCCCTTTACCCCACCAGTACCACTAGACCAGTGATAGAGTCGTCATTTTTTTGCAGAGCTACTTAAGGCTGGATGGCCTGAACAGCTAAGAGCCGTCACATACCAGGAGTGCAGCGCCTTGAGTTTCATGTTCATAGTGGTGTACTACGTAGTATCATACACCGCTGCCTGCACTGCACGCAAGGAACTGGCAGACATGGGATGACCCGCCACCATCATTGCACAGCCTGCGGCTAGGCACGATGTATTTCCTTTTCGGTGGCACTTGAGTGGCACTTCATGAAGCAAGTCTGATGCATGCTCAACTGCCTGCACGTTGTCCTTCACTGCACCGCACTCATCCAGCGTTATGCATCACTGAGAACGGCTGCCCTTGACAGCTTCCTTTTGTGGCCTGAGGGGTACCCTTGCTTGTTTCCATGTTGCTGTTGAATGTGGCTGTGCAGCTTCAAACAGGGCGACATCATCCTGACAGATGCTGCACAGTGGAGTGCAGATGGCTGGGTCACAGGCTCCTGCAATGGCCTGACTGGGCAGTTCCCTTCAAACTACACGGAGCGAATTGACTAGCGCTTGTCAACCACAAGCTGAGCTGAGCTGGGCAACAGCAGCGGCGGAGCCCAGCAGCACCAGCAGTGCAGAGAGGCCATGCTCAGCAGCAGCTGCAGTGGCTGCGGTAAGCTGCTGACGAGCTCTGCTGCTGCTGTGTAGCATAGTGTCGGCGAAGCTGGTGTTAGCTGGTCTGTGATGGCGTGCGCGCCTTGGCACAACGTGTATCACACTTTCTCACTGCTGTGCACAGCATGGAAGCGTGCCCGTGGCCGGCCTAGCAATCATTGGCGGCGACCTATGTAGCGCATGCACCAGAATTTGGGCGGCGAGTTCTGGGCCGCATGAAAAAAGGAGGGGCCTCCTGGGGGTGGGTGGGGGTGGGGAGGCTGCATGTGGGCTGTTATGCGATCACTATAGGCAGATGCCGCACCCTGTACATGTCTCTGTTGTATGCGCTGCGTTGCAATGAAACCTGGATACACCCGTGACCTACTTGGCTACAAAAGACCCATGCTGTGGTTCGCTCTTCCGTGCTTCACTCCCTGTGTGGTGGTAGAGGCCTGTGCTGCTAACTGGTGCTTCTGCTGCTGCACGCAGTTGTTTGTTGGATGTCTTGGAATAACATTGTGTGCGCGTTGCAGTTGCAGTTAGGCTAACAATTTTGTGCACATTTTTTTTCCAACAAGCACAACAGTGTTGGTGCTGTACCACGATTTGCGATGGTCGACCCCACTTTCTTCTTGCAATTGCCGGTACTTGCTGTACAGAAACATAGGCAACACTTGCCAAATTTTGCTCAAATCTTGGGCTCGACTTGCTACAGCTGTGCCAGCATGCGCGCACAGAATCGAGCGCGCGGGTGTGGTAAGGCGGCGGACAGCACGTGCGATTTCTGTGAGTGTTCTGCAGTGCCCTGCACACGTGACTGAGCTTGCGTGACCCACCAGTCTTGAGCACGACAGTGCCTGCTGTGCATCAGACGCACCGCTGTGTTGTGTGTGTGTGAGTTTTAAAAAAACGCTGAAGCTCGAGCGCACCTGGGCTCCCACACGCAGGAGAGAGCGCTGCGGCACCGGCACTGGCGGGCGTTCATGGCCACTTAAGCGCCTGTGACGTCTGAGTGTCGCACTCGTGACTGGCTGGGGTGCAGGTGCAGCGGCAGCCAGCGCGCGGGACCGGCACCTCAAACTCATACACGAAAAGCGGCAGGGAGCGGCGACTGGTGGCTTGCATCGCATCATGCGGCTGACGCGGGCAGCAGCGTTGGCGGCGGTGATGGTGCTGCCTTGCACGTACGGCCTGACCACCTCCCACTCTCAAGCAATCCACGGCGCGGTGAGTCGGGCGCGGTTGGCCCGCATGCCTCCGCGCGGCTCGGTGCATGCACTTGCTGCCTGACGCTGGAGCCACAAAGCCGGCCACCGTCAATCAGCACCACAGTAGTGCCCCGGCCTGTGGACTTAAGCAAGCCCATGCTCCGCTAGTACTGCGCCCCATGAAAGACGCGCTCTGCTGCGCTTGGTGCCTAAGGTTGTGGCATGCCCCCCGTGTGTGTTCGTGTGCGTGCGTGGGCTCGTCCGCAGAAGCGCTGCGGGGCCGCGCGGCCGTCGGTGCCGGGGGCGCGGCACCCGCTTTGCATGTCCGCTCCCCCTAGTGATACCGCCAAGCGCGATGACGTGGCGCTGTTTGCGCTCAAGGTGAACACTCCCAAGGTGCGTCATGCCGCTCTTCAGCTTCCAGCGTCTAATTGTGTATGTAATTGGGGTGTGCGTGCGTGGTGTGCGTCACATGCGCGCTGGGAGGTGGCAGTCGAGCTGCCGCAGTGCGTGCGAGCCAATGGCTGAAGACGTGCTGTGCCCCAGCCTTATTGCTCGAGGCCCGCTGTTGGTGGCCACACACGCATCACAACCTGGACGCCCTGAGGCGCTGACATGTGCGCGAATTCCAGCTTGAATCGCTGCTGGGCAAAGCACACTGTCAGGCGTAGTCGCAAGTCCACCACAATGATTTACTCAGCTGCTGTATGCTTGTAAGACAGTTTTTGGAACCACCATTCTGCTGCTGACCGTGCCACACCCTTAATCATTGCGCATCGAATTGTGCTATATGACATGCGCTGTAAGGCTAAATCATTTTTGGATCAGGCGCGTGGCTCATGCTGCAGCCCGCATGTGCAACTTCAAACATTTTTGGTTTCGCTGTGATTCTGACCTCCGACCAACCCGCACCTTGTGTGGGAACAGGGGGTACCTATGAGCCCGGGCATGGCTCTGGCGATAGAAAATGCGCAGAGGCTTTCGGAGGGCGATTTGAGCAACGTCGAGATCATCAGTGGGCCGGATGAATCATCGCGGCGCGCCACAATTCTCGAAAAGGCATACGAGGTAACTGCTGATGCTTATGCAGGCACCATATGCTCAGCATCAGTGATGGTGCCTGTGAGCACGATGGTGTCTCGTGTGCCTAGGTTTCAGTGCAGCTGTGCTTTGGGTGGGTAGACGCAGATGGGCAGGTCGGCTCATTCACAGCTGAACCACCTGAATATGCCGCTGCTTGGCACTCATGCTGGTGCTTATTAGTATTCTCTCACCACCAGAGGTTGACATGGGTTGTGACTGCCACTGGTGCAATTTGTCACAGGAGTGTGAGCGCATCACAGGGATCTTTGCCAAGACCTTTTACCTGGGGACCAAGTTCATGGCAGAAGATGCACGCAAGGTAATTAATGTTTTGAGAGGCGCCTTCTTCCCATGACCAGCCGCATGCCACCTCTACATGTTCGCATGTGCGGTCAATGCCAGGAGTTGCGTGGTATGGCTATGAGCCTGTGCTTGTGGGGTGCGGTCGTAATGGCAAAATGTGCTAGCTGTTGCTGGACGCAGCTGCTGGGGCAATTTAGTACAGCATGCACGGTCTATTTGTGGTGTCGAATGAAATCTATGGCACGCGCCCCAATAATGATTAGGTGAAGTACAGCCATAACTACCATATACTTCGCCTTAACTTACTTGTTGGCACAGATGTGCTGGCGCCAGCAGATGTTATGCTGACTTTGTTCTGTTCTATTCCGTGTTCTGACCTGCACTGCGCGCACAGGCTGTATGGGCGATTTACGTGTGGTGCCGGCGCACAGATGACATCGTGGATGGCCCACGTGCCATGGTGCGGGGCAAGAGGAGCATGCAAAAGGTAATCAATTAATTGCTCACGCATAGTTGCAACAACATCAAATGTGCTCCAAGGAATTACCGAACTTGTGTTTTGTAAACATAGTATTTGAAGTACATTCCTGCAAGCTATGCTGCACAGGGCAAAGTAGCGCATGCAAGGTGGAACACACACCCACTCCTGACTATCTTGGCAGTGCTGCGTGCGTTGGACCTGCAATTTTAGGGCTGCTGACTGGCGCGAGCTGCTAAACATTCCAAGGTCCAGGCTGGCACGTTCCATTGCGCGCTGCTGCCATATGCGCCCAGCAGCAACTGCCCCCCGGCAATGCTGACACACGGCGTCTGCTGTATGTGGCCGTTGTTGTGTAACCGCTGGTGATGTAGGACCTGGATGCATGGACTCAGCGGCTGGAGGACATTTTCCAGGGCAAGGCGCGAGATGCACTTGACCTGGCCCTTGTGGATGCCAAGCAGCGGTACCCCACCCTGTCCATCAGGCCCTTCAAGGACATGATTGGCGGCATGCTGTTGGACGTGCCCGGTGCTGGCAAGAGCCGCTATGGTGAGCACATGCTGGTGCACATTGTCGTGGTGATGCCAGCGCGCACATGCCGTGGTGATGCGCGCGTGTCTTGCATGCGCACACGCACCCGCTGCCCTTCCGGATCCAGCCAGCAAACATTGTGTGTGCACAGTGCACTCGCGATTTAGTGTGGGGTGCTGTCATCCCGCATGACCCCCGCAGTAAATCGACCCGCACTCATCAGAACTTCAACACTGCCAAACCTGTAGTAAGTTCTGAAGTATAATTTGAACCTCAAAAGAATGGCTCAGAACTTCAGTGATTGCCGGTTTTGGCTGGCACCCAAATTGCAGCGGAGGGGCAGCAGTGGCCACCGCACACAACTGAGGAAGAGCTCTCTCTGGGAGCACCTACTACTGCTGACGCTGCTGGTGCTGGTGCTGGTGGCGGCGGGTGCGTGGCACTGCTGCTGCTGCTGCACCACTGCGCATGGTGTGGGCAAGACGAGGTGCTGCCTGCACCTCAGAGTCAGCTCATGGCTCAAAGCTGCAGCCGCAGCTGTCAAAACACACCCTCACGCAGCTGTCGCGGTGGCTGGTCAGGACACCTCAACGTTTAGTGCGGGGTGCCGCCTGGAGCAGCCTGGCCCGGCACTGAATGTAGTGCGGAGGTGCACCAGGAGGTGCACCAGCTCAGAGACCCGCATTAAAGCGCGAGGCGCACTAAATCAAAGCGAACTACATCACGAGTGCACTGTATTGTGAAACGCATCAGCCGCACACAGCATTTGCTATACCTTAATTGGTTGCCTGTTGTTCTCACGCACTGTGGGCATCTTTTTTCATGTTGTTTGGCGCAGCTACATTTTCGGAGCTGGAGGAGTACTGCTACAGGGTGGCGGGCACTGTGGGCCTGATGACACTTCCTGTGCTGGGCACTGCCAAGGGGGTCACAGAGGAGCAGGCCAAGGTAAGCCACGCCATAGAACTAGCAGCAGCGCATATCAGGCGCATGTGGTCAATGTAGTCTGCCTGAACCACGAAGGGTAATTGTATTTAACAAAAAGTTGCTGGTGCTTGCGCAGCACCACCAGCTGCATACAAAAGGTCACTTCAACAGAAAGTTGCTGGTGCCTCCGCAGCACCACCAGGTGCATAAATGTACCTGCTCAGCACAGTCATGCTCAAGCCGCCAGCTGCCAAAGTTGCCTCTGGTGCTGCTGGTGGTCGAGTGGTGCCAAACATGCTGGTGGCGGAGTGTTTTCTGTTCCTTCAGCCACGCCTTGTTGACGTTCAGTGAAGCACTGTAGAGTGTGTGTGTGTAGCTGCCACCATGCGGGCTAACCTGGTACATGGTGGATCTGACGCACTTGCAGGAGCCGGCGCTCAGCCTGGGCATTGCGCTGCAGCTGACAAACATCCTGCGTGATGTGGGTGAGGACGCTGTGCGCGGGCGCATATACCTGCCACAGGAGGACCTGGAACACTTTGGCGTGCCGGAGGAGCACATCATGAATGGTGAGACACAGCTTCCCCACAATAATGCTCTACAAGTTATTCTGACCTGCGGGGCTTCTGTAAACAAGGGGGCAGGCCTAGGATGACTGTTTGGTTGGGTCCTGGTTGCCTGTGCTTCAGCAGCGTGCAGAAGCTGAGTTGTAGCACGGCATGGATCTATGGCAGGCGCAAAGGGGCAGCACACAAATCCAGGTTTGTGGTCACCAACATGTGCCGGGGGTTATCGTTATTTGTCCGCGCGATACGCATTGCAGCACCACCAGCACATGCATAGCTCTGCCTGTGGGCAATTGCACGCACACTGTAGCTGGTGCTTACACGATGGGTGCAACTCCAGATATTATCACTGTCCCATTGAGCTCATGCAGTTCTGTCTTCTGACATCTATATGTTATGAACAACTTTTTATTCACCGCCAATACCAGGCATTCTGGATGACAACTACAGGAAGCTAATGACGTTCCAGATTGCGCGTGCTCGCTACTACTACGCCAAGGCGGCCAAGGGCGTGCCTATGCTGGCGCCTGAGAGCCGCCTGCCAGTGCAGGCCAGCCTGGACATGTACGGACGCATTCTGGATGCCATTGAGGAGAATGGGTGAGTGCTGCAGCTGCTGTTGGGCTTTGTGCAGCATGGTCGGGTCACAAGTGCTTGCTGATTCGCGAACAAGTCAGGCTTGGCACCTGCAAGGCACCGGGCACTGTGGCTTCAGCTTGGTGTTGCCTGTGGTAATGCAACACTCAATTGAACCCCAACCTCAACAAAAGGCTGTGGGAATTTTAGAAAGGTCTATGTTTGCTGGTGTAACAAGCCAGTGTAGCTTTCCAGAGTGCACTGTCGCTCGCCGGCACAACTGCGGACTCTCTGTAGGGCAACATGCCACTGCTATTTTGTCACCGAGCTGTCACATGCATTGTCACTTAAGTGTATCCCACCTGTTGTTGGCTGTCATGTGGGTGCAGCTACGACAACTTCCGCAAGCGCGCCTACGTGTCCAAGACGCAAAAGCTCTCGACCCTGCCATTCAGCTGGTGGCGAAGGTAATGCCATCATGCATGCATGTGGTTGGTGCGCTCGTCCTGCATCTCTCCCTGTGTGACACCATTGTGCACTGCTTGTGCGACAGACATGAAGCTGCCAAACTTCAATGCTGCCGCTAGCCCTGCGGTGCCCTGCTTGTGAGCCGCATGCTTCGACCATGGCTGGTGGTGGCAAGCTCGTTACTTACTTTAGCGCTTGTGCGCGCGTGCTTTCCACTTTCCGCTGTGACTGCAGTGTGACCCCTCCAGCACTGGAAGACCTCATTGCTGCCGAGCAGGCGCTGGCCAGCACTGCAGAGGGCAACTACCAATTTAGATTGACACGTTTTGACCTCCTGCCCGAGTCGAGTTGATACAAATAGACATCACGCAGCAGGACTCTGGGGGCCAGGTCGCTTTTGGCATGTCTGTGGAGGCCCGTTAGCGTAGACCAGTGATCTGGCACATGCATAGTGAAGCACCATGAACCTATCTTCTTTCGCTGGGTGAGTGCGTGTGCCGCCAGTGAGTGCTGCTGCGATGCTGTGTGTTTGTTTGCGCTGCACTGTATGCTGTATGGTATGGTGGGGTGGCGGCAGCTGCACGCTAGTGGTTCCGGCACAACACACAACCGGCACACAGCACATGCACCGACACACTGCGCAAATGAAAAATGCATGCTCATGTGGTGCGTGTGCCAAGTGGCAGCAGTTGAACAGTTGGCACAAATCGGTGCGCAGCACAACTGCACACCAGGGACTGCATGAGCCATCACTCTGTGCACTAGGAGGGAGTTTGTATATTAAACCGTGACTCTGTCTCTGACAGCCGTGCATCCATGGCCCTATTGGCCAGGGCATCAGCGTTGGCGTTGAGAGATCGGTCTATATGGGCCAACTTGAATTCATCAAGCTGCGACAACAATTGCATCGCCTGCCGGTGGAGTGGCGTCAACCCTGGTGCTTTTACCTTATACGCACCTTCTATCTGCCTCACCACCAGCTGCGAGTCACCCTGAATCACTAGTTTCTGTGCGACAAACGAAACAAGCATGGTTTCAAAGGCAGGGTGGAGTTCGTCAAGGGTGCTAAACACACACAATGTGCAGGATTTGTGTTGCATGGCAGATGATACGCAGGCACGCGCACCAACATGTTGCAACTGCATAAGGTTGCACTGTGCGTACCTTGATGCCCAGGTCCACAGCAGCTGCAAGCCCCTGCAACAGCCCATTGTACTCCGCAGCGTTGCAGGTCATCTCGTCTCCTAAAAACAGGCTGGCTGCCCACATGCTTTCTCGCTCGTTCACAGCTTCAGGCCCCTGAGGCAGCCACGATATGATAGCTCCAGCGCCGCTGGTACCAGGGTTACCTCTGGACCCGCCATCGAACTGCAGCAAGTACCAGTCTTCCGGAAGCACGGAGTAGGCTGGGCCCTCGCAGGAAGACAGACCGCGCTTGCGTTCCGCGCAGAGGCCGACGCCTGCCACCCTCGCAAGCACATGGCGCTGCTGCTGCCCTTGCAAAGCTGATGAAGCTCTCCTGCCGCCACGAGCAGAACCTGCCGCCAAGTAGGCTAGTGGCCGTGAGGCCAGCGCCACGGCTGCCGCCCTGGTGCCTCTGCCGCTGGCAACACGGGCTGGACCTCTGCGGCCTTGCACACGCGATGCCGCACCCGCTGCTGTTCTGCCAGCCAGCAGTATTGCTGCTGATGCGTATATGGCTGATGCGCGCAAGCTGACCACCATCGCCACGCAGGACAGCGCCCGCCGCGATACCATCACTGCCGCCGCCCCTGTGAGGTCGCCAGGTACACGGACCATGGAAACCTCAAGAGCAACGGATCACCCGGAGGAGCGTTGAGCTCAGCAGACCCCCTCACACGTCTGTGTTTGTGGCAGCCCCAAGCTCAGCTGGGCACTGGGCGATTGCTGAGGCGCAGGCTGGTGCTCGGCCAAGATGGTGAGCGCTCGCCTGTTGGTCGATGGATGCCTGGCTCGCTGCTCTTGTTGGTGCTGGGGAGAGGCGCAGGAGGGCGGCGTGGTGGCGGGTGGCAGCGAAGAAAAAGTCCCTGCTGCTGTGCGGATGGGACTCTTGCGGTGCTGGAGCAAGCTGCGGCTCGTGAGCCGAGCAACCTTGCGGGCGCGGCGAGTGCGGCGGTGGCCAACGGCGTTACCACGGCCGCTAAGGAGTAGGGGTATGCACCTGTTAGCCGGCGTGGTGCGAGACTGGCTGTTGCGGACGACAGCGCGTGGCAGCAGCAGCAGCAGCTGGGAGCACAGGGCAGAGGAGCAGCGGCATCCGGACACCAGCCGCAGCAGCACGCAGCACCAGTGTTACACGGTACGCAGAAAGCCTAATATCATAGTTTTACTGACAGTCATTGCTTGTTCTTATGTGCATGTACGCCCCACCCTTGCAGACGAAGGGTACTTCGAGCTTCGGCAAGCGCCACACCAAGACCCACACGGCTTGCCGTAGGTGCGGCAAGACCTCCTTCCACAAGCAGAAGAAGGAGTGCTCATCCTGCGGCTACCCCGCCGCCAAGATGCGCCGCTTCAACTGGGCGTCCAAGGCCAAGCGCCGCCGCACTGAGGGGACTGGCCGCATGCGCTACCTCAAGAGCATGCCCAGGCGGTTCAAGAACGGGTTCAGGGAGGGCACCATCGCCAAGCCCCAAAAGAAGGCGGCTGTCACCAACTAAAGCTAATATCCTTGGCTGCTGGGTGGATGCAGACCGGATGCCACAGCCAGGATGCTAGTTGCGTGGAGGCAGCGGCGCTGGGCGCGGGTGCCGGAGTACGCGTGAGCGCGCATGCTGGCGGGTGCTGGAGCTGGAGCACGGAGGCTGGCGCACGTGCACCGACGGGCACCGCGCCGCTGGCCCACTGCTGCAGCAGCATCTGCAGCTGCTACAGCTGCCCTGCCTCTATCGACCGACATACTGCTGCCCAGCTCAGCCCAATGATGCAATACACAAGCCTGCGCCACCGCGCCACCCACGCGGTCCACTGTATTGTGGTGGGTGTTGTCCTCAGTCATGTGTCCGTTGCTTGCCTGGTTGGTCCTGGTAGGTGTCCGTGTGCAAGCGTTGGAAAGTTTCAGGTACACAAGTACGGCAGCAGCATGGTGCAGGTTGGCCATGTGCACTTCAAGCTGCTCGCCAGTCCGACAGTGTGGTGCAATGTTTGTGCAACACTTTGTTTAGCGCGTGCTTGGTAGTCTCTGAGCACGTGCAGACCCCAGTCAGGTGAGTGACACCTGAATTTTTCATGGCGCAATCTGCACACACTCATGTGACAGATGCAGCAGGAAACTCCTATGAGGTCTGAATGGGTTGCAAGCAGCAGCAATGTCGAAGCCGTTCGAGTAGGTGCTGTCACTGTGCATGCCCACAGCATCCGTATTGGGCCCCCAACAAGTACAGGCTGACCTCTCAGCCTGGATCAGCCTAGCTGCCAAGCATGGGCGGGGTGTGTATGTACAACACCAGATAAATGTGGGTGCTAGTTGCTAGTGTGGAACATGACTTCTTCCCAGGTTCTGGAACACTGCTGTACACATGTCCCGTGTGTGTATTATGTACTGTAGCTACCCTGTATTGCTGCAGTACCCTGTGCGAGTGTGTCAGACAGTGTGTGTCTGCATGACCGTCACAGTGTACAGGTCTGGGCACCCGTTCTGCAGCCCTTGCACCCAGTGCAACCGTGAAGAGGAATGGCTGGTGTTTTCGGTGTCTGACACGATTGCATCGGTGCCGCGATGTGTTGTAAACACATACCCTTGCCGCTCAGCACCTGCATATGAGGCGTGTACTTGCTTGCCTGCAGCAGTAGCGATTCCATAGTAGTGGCTTACTGTACAGCTGTGAGCAGCCGCATGCAAAGTTGTCAAAGTCAACTTGAAGTTGTGTCGGCAACGTGAAGTTGTGTCGGCAACGTTACATTCGGTGCTTCCTCGGTGTGGAATCCCCACACATTTGATTTGTCAGTGTGTCGTACCCGTTGTGCTGCTTGCCACGGTGTGTGCGTCTACCGACTCTCCTCAGCTCCGGATCCGGCGTCCGCTGACTATCTCCTTATTGTTATGTCATGCAAGTTGTCACCTTGCGCCTCCAACTTCAACCGTTGGCTAAACCCTTTGCTCCCAGATCAGCATAGGCGAAAGGTTGCGTCCGAACTGTGAAACGGCGGCCTCTCTTTCGCGTGTGCTGTTCATAAGACGTTGTCGAAGGCGTCCCCCCTGGGCAGCGACCTGACGCGCATGGGACAGGCTAGCAGATAGTACGCGATGGAGCACGCACGCGAGGGCGACGAGTCCGTCGGTAAGCACTCGATTGTCGGCGACCACCCCGCATTGCAACATCCGACCAAGCTCTGGCGCGCTCTCTAACATTGCTCCTAAGAGGCGTGCCGGTGTTTCTGGTGACAACCTGCGAAGCTGCTGCTGAATCTAACCTGGTGCCAGGATGCGCGGTAGCAGCTGCATAGGCACCCTGCGCTCTGTGCTGGCGATGGCGGTTTGTTGGAACACTCCCCGACGAGGTTAACCTCGGGTTTGCTGCTGCTGCTGTTCGCTGCTGCTGTCAGTGACCGCCCAAGATGCGCTGGCGGCGAGGCTGTACGCTGGACGCGGGCACCGCCATGCCCGCCTGGCTCCCACCTCACCCCCTCGCAACATCAACATGCAGTCCGCAGCCAGCCTGGAGTCCATGTACAGGCAGCAGCAGCATACGCACCAAAGCGCGCAGGTGCCAGCGGCAGCGTTAGCCGCGGGCGACTCCGCCCCGTTGGTTGCGAGGCTTCAAAAAAAGCCTCAGCTGGCTGCCAACAGGAGCGAGTACACCCTCGCGACAGGGCACGGCAGCGCCGTGAGCGATGGCACCTTCATGGCTCGCTCCATACTGCTGCCAAAGGCCGCCGCCCTGCAGCACACCGTGGCTCCCGCAGCCATGGTTGCCAACCCGGCGGGGGGAGGCGGCAGGGGAGCTGCGGGCGATGGCGACCTCAGCAGCTGCTCCAGCCCACATGCCGCCCCCAGGCGTGTTTCAACCAAAGCGAAGGGTGGAGGGGGGGCTAAGGAGCTGCTGGCGTACCGCACTGCACCCATGCATGGCTTGCCGCCAGCAGCAGTGCGGCGAGTGGGTGGGGGTGCGAGTGTGGGACTTGGGATGCGGCTTTCGGAGGGCACATTTCTTGCGTCCCTGGGGCTCACGGAGGAGCAGTGCATGGACCTGTTCCGGAATGACGGCCACTTCCTGTACCTGTCTCAGAAGCCGGGCATTGATGCAACATCCTACAACCTGCAGGTGGGGGTGAACAACAACGCCGTAGCACCTGGTGTCCATCATACTGGGAAGTACTAGACATCCAACTAGCAGTACGACGTAGAAGTGTGAGATGTACATCGATTCCCACAGCTGTTAACTTAGCACTGTCGCTTGAAATGTGGCTTCGGGTCAGAACAGCAGGGCTCTGCTGAGCAAATCTATCACTGAATGTGGCCACACTGGTGTATGTAGTGACTACCGTAAAGCACGGAGTATAACGAGGGGTCCTGTGTAACGAGGGGGGCGCTATGCAGCGTCATATGCCCCTGTATACCGCCTGCCCGCGAGCCTGACACCGTGCTGGCGGCGCTAACAAGGGGGGTAAGCTGCATAACGATGGGGGGGACACCATGGATGTCCATATGTATATTTGGGGGGGAGGCAGCCGCAACGCCTGCCGTGGGGCGGCGGCAGCGCCATGCGTCACGCTGTCACCAGTAGCCTCGGCAGCGTCTGGGCTGGGAGCAGGAGCCGGTGCTGCCGATGCCTGTCCTCCTGCTAGCAACAGGGTGCACACTTCAACGAGGAGAAACCTTCGTTCCATAAGGTTGCAGTTGAAATGCGCTGAAGCGGCTGGGGAAGGGGATGCGGCACAAAGCAGCAGACGGCGCACTCCCGCTGCTACCGGGGGGGGGCGGGGGGCAGGGAGCAGAGCGCGCTCCCGCTGCTACCGCAGGGGGTACTTTGTACAACGCGGGCATGTTGTATAACGACCCCCGTGCTCACAACAGCAGACCTCGCCGTTCACAACGCGGGTGCTCGTTATCATTCGTGCTTTACGGTAACTGCTTTGATGGTGGGGGAGACACGTGCGCGCGCGAATGCCGTGGTGAGCACCTGTACCATACCTGTACCTCACGCGGACGTTTTGGCGAGGAGGCTGGGTAGCAGTCAGGTCGCACTTTTTGCAAATTGTTGTTCGGGACCCACTGCTGTTGCAATCAGCTAGGAGAGCGGCACTCGTGGGCGAGTCAAGCACAGACTATCATGTGGGTCGATACAGCACCGTCTGCGTTGCTAGTGGTGCCAGCCACACCTCATCTACCCAGCATAGCAAAAGCAGTAGCGTTGTCGTGGAGCGTTGTGTATGCAAGGAAGAGCAGTTGGCTGTTTTTTTTGTGTACCATTGGACAAAAACAGTTCACGCAGCTCGCACAAGCCCAGCCTTGGCAACGCTGGCGTTGCGCCAGTTCATAGGGCATTGCAGCCATGCATTCGGTGCAGGCTCTGGCATGTGCCCACATGGGGTAGCATGTTTTGGCCAGCTAAACCTTTTCAAACAGAGCCTGCAATTTAACCGCGCAAGGCCCAGTGCAGTGCAGCCGAGGTGAGGCTTATGGTGGCAGCGCTGCGGGCTGCACATGAGTGCAGAGTGGCTGCTGCAGACATGCTTGTCACAATGGCACCAGCAATAGGTTGAATTCACCAGGGCATTGCTGGCACTTTGACGGCTACCACAGCCAGAAGCAGCACAAAGCAACCATACTTGCAAGCATTGTTGTAGTTTTTTTAAACCCACCTCTGTCGGCGGCTCACAGCTTGCGGTGCGAGGGTTGCGGCCGGCTTTGCCAGCTTGACCGGCTCCAGCCGCTGTGTAGCGCTTAGTGCTCAGCACACCCTGGGTCAACTCTCACGAGCTGTGAGCTTATTACCGCCTTGTCCGAACCGTGAGACTAGTACCACAATGTGCAGGGCATGGCTGGTGGGCACTGTTGGCCCATGCACGCGCTCACATGGTGCTGCAGGCTGTGCTCAGTGGCAAACTGGAGCCGCCGACTAAGCACATCCTTGTCTCAGAGCACCAACACATGCAGCAAGAAGTGCAAATCACGAGTATTTGAACTTGAAGTGTGACGACCCTCACACACATCCCAAGTGCGCTGACACCGCTGCTGGGATCTGGACCCTGCCACTGTCACCTGCCCTTTGCACCTGCAAAATCAATACAGGTCAGCAACAGCTTCGACTGCCAGAAGGCCAACCTCACAGATGTGTACTACACCCTGTCTCAGGCAGGCATCACACGCTTTAAGGCGGGGGAGAGCGATTTCACCTCGCTGGAGCGCTGGGAGCGTGAGTATGCGCTCTTTCACCGCATAC
Source organism: Ophiocytium majus (assembly GCA_032358315.1). Classification (NCBI taxonomy): domain Eukaryota; class Xanthophyceae; order Mischococcales; family Ophiocytiaceae; genus Ophiocytium; species Ophiocytium majus. Next base: position 23,277 of record JAULBY010030451.1, read on the forward strand.
AGACCATCCCCTTCTTTGACAAGTACCGGCGCTGGAAATCCTTCATTGTGTGGAAGAAGGCCATCAAGTCCAGCAAGTTCCGTGAGGCGGCAGAGGCCGTACAGAAAAATCTCTTCAGCTTCAACCCTGCGCTGCGGCGGGCACTGTACAGCATCCGCAAGGAGTGTGTGGATGTTGCATCGCAGCGCCTGTTCGCCATGCAGCCGGGGGACGGCAGCTGCATCACCACCACTTTAGAACTCTTTTTGGAGCGGCAGACGGAGGCGCAGCAGGCGGTGGCTCAGCAGCTGCAGGAGCTCTCTGACAAGGTGCACCGCACGGTCGCCGCATCAACTGAGGAGGTGGTGGAGGAGTTCCTGCGCGCCAACAACATCGTCATGGACCACAAGATGACATTCATGGAGAGGGCATCGCTGAGGGCGGAGTGCCGCCGCCTGACGCGGTTCCTGCGGCTGGTGGACCTGAGCGTCATTGACACACTACGCGACCTTGTGCTGGACTCAGCGGAGGAGGCGGCCGCATTTGTGGCGCCGCGCAACATGTACAACATTAGGTACAGTGTGGGTCAGGAAGGGGGTGACATTATAATGTGGCAGCAGCAGCATTTGTTCCATTTGTGCATGCATAATGTGAACAGGTGTTTAAAGTAAAGCATGTCTTTCAGTTGTAGAGTGTTCACACTGTACCTGCGTTCCCTTTCTTGCCACGCACCAGGTACGCGCCGGAGGTGGCAGCAGCGGCACTGGCGGCGGCAGCCACCACTGCGAAGGCCGGGGGGGCGGGAGGGCGCTCTAGCAATGGGCAGCGCATCAGCTCAGCAGGCATGGCAGTGTCACAGCCGGATAAGGCGGCGGCAGCAGTGCGTGCAACATTGCAGCCAGGCATGACGGAGCCCCTGTTTGTGGTTCAGGCGGAGTTCCAGGAGGATGGCAGCTGTGTGCTGGTGCCGGCCCAGGACGAGTTTGCCGACGCGTTCCAGCAGGTGAGCTGTTGTGTTGGCTGTGTGTGTGTGCAGTCATGTTGGCTTTTCATGCTGGGTTGGTTTTATGGTCTGCTGCCACGTGGGGGGCTTTCCGCAGTTTGCCAGCTCACGGCGTGCAGGCCACAAGACGAGCACCTCTAGCTTAGGTCAGCGGCGGCACTGCTGAGTGGCGTGTTGGGTGTAAACAAGCGGTTACTGTGGGAATTGGCGGGCGCAGCACGGCGGTGTGCCAGCATTGCTGGAGTATAAGTGTATACCGACTACAATCGCAAGTGCACTTCATGGTGCCCTGGTACTGGTCACCTATAGTAGCTGCTGGCAGTTGCACGTGCATATTCTGCAGGCACTTGCAGTTGTTCCACCAAGTTGTGGAAGCGCTCCTGCCATGTGTCAAATGACTAGCTTGACATTCACAAGAGCTGGTGCTGGGCACTGTCATGCAGGTCATACGATTTGGACTGGCTGTGGTGGGCATACCTCGGAGAGTTCTCACCTCCGAGGAGCTCAGGCAAGTGCAAGTGCATTGCGAGTGCACAGTGCATGTCAATGCTGCAGCTTACATCACATGTGTCGGCGGCAAGCACAGGAGGGTACTATCAACACACGACCTGGAGGAGCTGGTCAAGCAATTGCGCCTTTACCTGCTGTGGTGCGCTGGTGGTGACTTGCACTCCCTGGGTGATGCATGCTGCAATCGTATGCCTGAACGTATGGCCGTATCAGTATGTGCACATGCAGAACGATGAGTCAAAGAGTGCTTCTGGAGGTCTTCCGTGTTCCTGGCCCTGCTTACGCGTTCATGATGCCGCTGTTCCCTTTGCGCCGCAGTGCATATGTCATGGCTGAGAGCAGTGAAGCTGGTGAGTACACTGAACCAGCACTCTGCTGCCTCCGCCTTGCAACACATGTGGCAGCACCACAGTGTGCCACTTGGCGGCTCATGCGCAGCTTCTTGCACAATTGCTTGCACAATGCCTGCAACTGCAGTATTCCTGTCGTTACGGCCTTCCTGTCCCTGCAGCACATGCATGTGGTGCACATGCCAGTTACGGCACACGCAGTAGAGCAGCATTCAAGTTTGCATGTACGGACCGCTCCCTAACCAGGGCTGCTGTTGCATGTGTACGGTACTGCTGCTGCTGCTGCTGCTGCTGCTGCCGCCGCTGCTGCCGCCTCCCCACACTGCTGCTGCTGCCGTCTCCTTCCCACGCTGCTGTGCACTCGCTATGCAACAGCGGAGGATGCGGGTCGCGAAGAGGTGTCCGTGCAGGACATGGTGATGGGCGATGACCGCTTTGAGGCCATCAACGCCAACATCTTCAAGTCCCTGGAGGCAGCCTTCCACCAGGTCGAGGAGTACGCAGCCGTCTTTGACCCTTACCGCCAGACGTATGCTGACAACAGGCGGTACATGGAGCGCATTGCTCTGGAGCTCAAGGACATGCCCCTGGAGACTTACCGCTCAGAAATCGACAAGTACCTCGCCATGGCCCGCGATTTCGAGAAGATACCGGTCAGCGCGGTAGTGGGCATCATGCAGGTGGAGTCGGGCGACATGCGTGCACGCCTCATACCCAGCCCCGGCGAGTGCCTGTCTGCCATAAAGGCGCTCCTGCCCATCCTCATGGAGGCCACTGCCACTGACCTCCTGGACAAGCTGGGCGCAGCCATCCCTGTCATTGGCGGGTCTGTCAGCACTGTGGAGGCGTTTGTCAGGAAGAAGAAGGCGGTCATGAGTGCGCACGCCGACATGGAGGACCACAAGGCAAAGGCCAAGCGCCTGGCGGACATGGCGGCGCTGATGCTGGACTACCGCTGGCCGCTGCCCGACGCCGAGAAGGCACACCTGGTCATGATCGAGGAGCACATGAACGCGCTGGAGTCGGGCGTGCAAGTGGCTGAAAGCGTTGAGGAGGAGGAGACCAAGCGCTTTGCTGAGCACATGAAGGAGGAGGTGCCAAGGCTGAAGAAGGTGGTGGCGGCTGTGCGCGAGGAGCTGGACAACGCCATTGTCTCATCCGCAGACTCCTCGCCAGACAAGGTGCTAGCGTTTCTGGGCCAGCAGGCCACGGCGCTGGCGGCCCACCGGACGCGCGCTGCCAAGCTGGCTGATTACCAGGGCATCCTGAGCCAGCCCGTGGACGACTACGACGTGCTCGATGAGGCCACGGCTGACCTCAACCTCAAAACTAAGCTGTGGGAGGGTGTGCGGGAGTGGGGCGCACTTACATCTACATGGCTTACCACCCCCTTCAAACAGGTGGATGCGGCCGCTCTGGAGAAGTACGTGACACAGTACCAGCGCACCTGTGCGCAGGCAGTCAAGGGCCTGCCCGGCAACCCGGTGGCCAAGCAGCTTAAGGCGGACGTGGAGGTGTTTGCGCCCGCGCTGCCCGTGGTGGTGAACCTGCGTAATGACTTCCTCAAAGAGCGCCACTGGGCCAAGATCCATGAGCTGGTCGGCTTTGAGGTGCTGGGGCAGGAGGAGCTCACGCTGGGCGACCTGCTGGAGCGCAAGGTGACTGACTTCCACGAGGACATCTCCAATGTGGCCACCACTGCTGTGCAGGAGAGCGTGCTTGAGGACATGATGGCAAAGGTCGCAACACGGTGGGAGGCATGTGAGCTGGAGGTGCGGCCGTACAAGGACGTGAAGGACCTGTTCATTCTGGGTGACGTCAGCGAGGTGGTGGCCAACCTCGATGACTCCCTGGTCACCGTCAACACTGTGCTCAGCTCACGGTACGTGGCAGGCATTCGCGCGCTGGTGGACTCGTGGCGCACCAAGCTGGTGCGTGTGCAGGAGGTCATTGAGGAGTGGCTCATCTGCCAGCGCAACTGGATCTACCTTGAGTCCATCTTCAGCTCGCCCGACATTGTGCGCCAGCTGCCAGCAGCCGCCAAGGTGTTTGCATACGTGGACAAGTCGTGGCGCCACATGATGCGCCTGGCGGCGGACGATCCCCTGGTGATGAAGCAGGGCATGGTGCAGGGGCGCAAGGAGCTGTTTGAGAGCCACAATGCGGCACTCGACAAGGTGCAAAAGAGCCTGGAAGAGTACCTGGAGACTAAGCGCGCCGCGTTCCCGCGCTTCTACTTCCTCAGGTGAGATGCAGCAGCAGTCTGGGGCACAGCTTTAGTGAGAAATTGGTGTGTGGTTGCGAGCACACAAGTAATTGCACTTCAACAGTGTGTGTTGGCAGCATGCGCTACCTGCAATACTGGTGGTGCACGTACTGCTTTGCCAGCTGCAGCACCGCTTACAGCGATGAAGTGTGCACCTCCAGTACTTGCTGCTACAGGTCATATGAGGCGTCTGGTTGGTCCCACCTGTGCATCTGCACGTGTATGCAGGCATGTTTGCTAGTAGCAGCTGCCACCCCGCTGCTCATATTGCATATGCATGCCAGTGGTGGGTGCATGCTCCTTTTTGGGCATGCATGGTTTTGTTGTGCGCACAAGTAGTGACTCACAAGCCTGCTTGGCATCCTTCATGCCTTTGACTTACACCATCAGTAGCACACACACTCGTCAGGCAAAGCTACTTGGCACCAACCACTGCGCTGCCATAGGGGTGCCTGCACTCGCTACATGCACACATGCAGTACCTTTTGAGAGCCACATGTTGCAGGCACACACTGTTCGACACGGCACCGCTCACGACTGCCGCGGCTGCACCTGTGACCTGCAGTAACGACGAGCTCCTGGAGATCCTGTCTCAGTCCAAGGACCCACAGGCGGTGCAGCCACACCTGCGCAAGTGCTTTGATAACCTTGTGCTGCTGGATTTTGGCGACAAGGCTGGGTCCATTGACATTGCGGCCATGGTCTCCAGTGAGGGCGAGCGCGTGCCGCTGGGACGCAACCTCAAGGCGCGTGGGTACGTTGAGGACTGGCTGACACAGGTGGAGCTTCGCATGCGCGCCTCGCTGCACGGCTTCATGAAGGCTGGCCTGCTGGATTATGATACGCGACCACGTGCCGAGTGGGTGACGTGCCACCCTGGGCAGATTGTGGCCACCGTTGCACAGATGACGTGGGCGCGTGACACTGAGAAGGCGCTGCGGTCTCCCGCGCCTCTGCCCGCCATGCGCGCGTGGCTGAGCACATACGTGGCGGAGCTGACACGCCTCATTGTGAAGATCCGCGGCGGGCTGACCAGCCTGGAGCGCAAAATCATTGTAGCACTGGTCACCACTGACGTGCATGCGCGCGACATCATTGAGGACCTGTGCGAGTCCCAGGCGGACTCCGTTAATCATTTTACGTGGGTGCAGCAGCTGCGCTACTACTGGGACATGGAGGCAGACAACTGCGTCATTCGTCACTCCGACGCGCGCATCCCCTATGGCTACGAGTACATGGGCGCCACCAGCAGGCTAGTCATCACGCCACTGACAGACCGCTGTTGGCTCACACTCACCGGTTCATATGAGCTCAAGCTGGGGGCAGCCCCTGCCGGCCCTGCAGGTATGTGCGCGTTCTCAGCTGGATCCACTTTTGTCGCCTGCACCACTGCTGCAGCAGCAGCTGATACTGCTGGGCACCTTGTGAGGTGGCATGCGCGTGCTTTGCTGCACCACCGATATGCCTGGCAGCTTGCAGCGTGTTGCCCTGCACTTGACACCTGGTGTGCACTGCAGAACTTCTGGGTTTGATCAATGTGCTGCTGAGGGCAATAAGATGAGCATTCTGTGCCTGGGAGCTTCCCTGCGGCATGCAGCCTGACACACATAACACCTACACTGCCACATGCATTGACTTTTGGCGCATTCACTCTGTGCGCCTGAATCACTGCTCATCACTGCTTTTCGTGTGCCGGCCCATTGCAGGCACTGGCAAGACAGAGTCATCCAAGGACCTTGCCAAGGCCATGGGTATGCTGTGCGTTGTGTTCAACTGCTCTGACCAGATCGACTACATCATGATGGGCAAGCTGTTTCGCGGCCTGGCACAGGGCGGCTACTGGATCTGTCTGGATGAGTTCAACCGCATCGACATTGAGGTGCTTAGCGTCATTGCTCAGCAGCTGCTGGTGCTGCGGGAGGGACGCCTCATGGGGAAGCCAAACATCAACTTCATGGGTGTACAGATTGGTCTTAAAGACCATCACGTGATTGTCACCATGAACCCGGGCTACGCAGGCCGTACGGAGCTGCCAGACAACCTGCAGGTCTGCTTTAGGTAAGCCATGAACAATGACCGCGTGCGGGAAACGTACACCTGTGTAACCAGCGGTCTCTGACAGATGCTTGTGTAGTAGTGAATCCACAGTGCGGCCAGATGCTGTGTCATAGACACGAAACAGTGTGCACTGTGCTATTGAGGCATGTTAGATGCGCTAGCGGACACACCTTGAGCGGGTACGCGCTGCATGCACAATTGGGTGGCCAGTGCATGCACACCTTGCTACCACTGCAGCAGCTGCCTGCTGTGAATCATGTCTTGGTGCGGTGCTCAGGTGTGACCTGTGCCTCTGTATGCTGCCACCGCTGCTGCTGGTGCTATTGCCCGCTTCCACCATTTCCCTTCTTGCCACTGCACTTGCAGGCCCGTGAGCATGATGGTTCCCAACTATGCACTGATTGCTGAGATCATGCTCTTTGCCGAGGGCTTCGCGGATGCCAAGACTCTGTCGCGCAAGATGTGCAAGCTGTACATCCTATGCTCGGAGCAACTGAGTCAGCAACCACACTATGACTATGGCCTGCGTGCCGTCAAGTCTGTGCTGGTCATGGCAGGCAGCCTCAAACGCGCTATGCCCGACGTTGACGAGGACCTGACCCTCATCCGAGCACTGGTGGACTCGAACGTGCCGAAATTCCTGGCAGAAGATCTGCCGCTGTTTGCGGCCATCGTGCAGGACCTGTTCCCGGGTAAAACCGTGCCTGTGAACGACTATGGCGAGCTGTCGGAGGCCATGGACTTGCAGCTGCGCCTGGCGGGCCTGCAGATTGTGCCGCGCTTCTCTGCCAAAATCATACAGCTGCACGAGACATTCCAGATTCGCTTCGGCGCCGTGCTTGTGGGCCCTGCGGGTGAGTGCAGCAGCGCACCAGCTGCAGCTCTAGCTTGAGCGCAGCAGTCATCGTGCATTTCATGTGGCAGCCTGAACTGGACACGGGTAGCACTGCTTCAAAACTTTGCCTGCAGTGCACCGCAGTCGTATGACACACAGGGCTTCATCACTCAGCCGAAGTCAAAGTCAATGTAAACTTGGCAGCAGTATCGTGCCCGCACGTATACCTCCACCACACTCAACCTTTCCAAGTGCACGTGCTTGATCAATACTTGTGTATGTGGTTGCCGGGTTTGCGTTTTTGCGCCTGGTTGGGCAGGCCAGGCCAGGCGGTGAAACCCAGTAGGTGTTGTAGATCCCATTTTCAGTCCATAATTAGGAAAAGATCAAGGAACAAGTAGCCTGGCACTTCGAAGCTAACGGACGCAACAAGCCTACATTACTTGCCACAAGCGTGTGCCCACTTTGCAGTGGTAGCCTCCCCATGTGGGTGCCTCCACTATATACTGCTACTGTAGTATACTAGGTAGTATGTCTGTGGAGACATTGTGGGCTGCATCGGTGTGAAGGTTGTGTGCCATTGCAGAATGCATTGTGTGCACAGTTGCTACAACCTGTTGACGGCTGGCTTGTGCATGGCGTTGTGGCTTTGCACATATTAGCATTGTGCGGCAAAGGACCCTAACAATGCGGCTGGCTCTGTTGGTGTTCCTGCCTGTGCCTTGTGCCCGTCTGCAGGTGCGGGCAAGACCACCTGCTACCGCATCCTGGCATCGGTGATGACATACCTGCGTGAGCAAAGGAGCGTCAACCCCGTGTTCCAGGTGGGCGCATGACACCTTTGTTTGCGTACATGCGGGCAAGTGCAGTAGTTTGCTGCGGTTCAAGTAAGCGCTGTGCCATCGTGTGACATGTGCTGTGCATGCTCAGCAAATCTGCACCCTGCTGGCTGCAGTTGCTGAGATCGACGGCAGCATTTCGCAAGCTTACAGCTTTTTGCGAAGTACATGCTCAGCAGCACTCCTGATCTGTTATTGGTGCAGCAAACCTTGCCGCGCTAGAGCGTGCTTGCTGATGGTCCATGCATGTGCATGGCCAGCAAACAAACCAGCAAACTGGCAAGCAGGGCAGTGTGTGCAGCGACTGACCACGTGTGCATAAGCTGGAGCACGCACGAGCGCGCCCTAGCTATTCTTGCTGCCGCTTGTCAGCATGCGCCGCCCATCAAGTGCCACAGCTGGCGAAATTGACTCTGACCACCGCCAACACTGCACCTTTGCCTGTGCAGACGGTGCGTCATGAGGTGCTCAACCCCAAATGCATCACCATGGGGGAGCTGTATGGCGAGTTCAACCAGCTCACACAGGAGTGGCACGATGGCCTGGCTTCCACTATCATGCGCCGTTCCGTGGGCGACACCACAAGCGACAAAAAGTGGACTGTGTTTGACGGCCCCATTGACGCACTGTGGATTGAGAACATGAACACAGTGCTGGATGACAACATGACGCTGTGCTTGGCCAACGGCGAGCGCATCAAGCTCAAGACGGACATGAAAATGCTGTTCGAGGTCATGGACCTGGCTGTGGCCTCGCCCGCAACAGTCAGCCGCATCGGCGTCGTCTACATGACACCCACGGACCTGGGCTGGCTGCCTTATGTGCAGAGCTGGGCTGCCAAGCTGTCGCTGCCGGGCTGCAACCACAACGTTGCCATGACCACACGTGTGCTGTGGCTGTTCACCGCATTTTTCCAGAAGGGCCTGGACTATCAGCGCAAGCACTGCCGCGAGCCCGTGGACTGTGTGGACATACAGCTGGCCACCTCACTGGCACTCATACTGCAGAGCCTGCTGCTGGGCGGCGATGCGCCCAAGGCAGGCCTGACTACCCTGGCGGAAACTGACCTGCTGCAGCTGGTGGATAAGCTGTTCGCGTTTGCATTCGTGTGGAGCATTGGCGGCAGCGTGGACGAGTCCCAGTGGGAGGGCATGGACGCGTTCACGCGGGAGCTATTCCAGGACTCTGGCCTGCCAGTGGGTCTGCCGCCCGCGGGCACGGTGTATGACTACTTTGTGGACATGAGCGCGCGCGAATTTGCGCCATGGACCAGCGTTGTTCCCGCCTTTGAGTACAACCCGGCGCTGTCGTACTTCCAGCTGGTGGTGCCCACAGTTGACACAGCGCGCTACAGCTACCTCTTCTCGCGCCTGATTGCACAGTCCAAGCCCATATTTGTGACGGGCAGCACCGGCACAGGCAAGACTGTCATGATGCAGAGCCTGCTGGGCAGCCTCGTCCCTGATCCTGAGGAGGGTGGCCAGGGGCTTGTCCACACCACCATCAACTTCTCCGCACAGACGCACTCCCTCGTCACGCAGCTGTCAATAGAGAGCAAACTGGAGAAGAAGCGGAAGAACCTGCTGGGGCCCGCGGCGGGGCGCCGCATGCTGGCGGTGTTTGTGGACGATGTCAACATGCCGGTGGTGGAAGAGTATGGCGCTCAGCCGCCCGTGGAGCTGCTGCGCCAGTTCCTGGACTTCAAGGGCTTCTATGACCGCGACAAGCTGTTCTGGAAAGACATTGCGGATACGTTGTTACTGACGGCCGCTGCGCCCCCCGGTGGTGGGCGCAGCCGCGTGACTCCGCGCTTCACGCGCCACTTCAACGTGTTCTGCGTGCCCCAGGCGAGTGCCAGTGCCATGTCGGTCATCTTTGGCAGCATGCTGACGGGCTTCCTGAGCCGCAAGTTCGATGCGGAAATCAAGAAGAAAGCCAGTGCCGTTGTGGACGCCACCATTGAGGTCTACACGCGCATCTCAGCGGAGCTGCTGCCCACACCTGCGCGCTTCCACTACACTTTCAACCTGCGCGACGTCAGCAAGGTGTTCCAGGGCATGCTCATGGTCACCAGCAGCAAGTGCCAGACAGCGGACACATTTACGCGGCTGTGGCTGCATGAGTGCCAGCGTGTCTTCTACGACCGCCTCGTTTGCACGGAGGACCAGGCATGGTTTCACAAGCTGGGCATGGAGCTGCTGTCGCGGCATCTGCGGGTGGCGTGGACTGCTGAGCAGGTTTTCACGGAGGATGCGCCCATACTCTTCTGCGACTTTCTTCGCCCTGGCGCTGAGGTTTCCCTGTACGAGGAGTGCAGCGACATCAACAAGCTGCGGCAGCTGCTGGACGACAGCCTGGATGAGTACAACATGGTGTTCGCCAACCAGATGAAGCTCGTGTTTTTTGCGGATGCCGTGGTGCACGTGGTGCGCATCTCCCGCATCTTGCGCCAGCCGCGCGGCAATGCCATGTTGGTGGGCGTGGGCGGCTCCGGCAAGCAGTCCCTCACTCGCATGGCATCATTTGTGGCGGGCTACGAGTGCGTGCAGATTGAGATCAACCGCGGCTACGGGCTCACTGAGTTCCGTGAGGACATCAAGGGCATGATGATGAAGGCCGGCGTAGGCGGGCGTGGCACCACTTTCCTCTTCACTGACACACAGATCATCGTCAACACGATGATGGAGGACATCAACAACGTACTCAACTCCGGAGAGATTCCCAACCTCTTTGCGCCCGACGAGCTCGACAAGCTGGCCAATGACATGCTGCCGGTGCTGCGCTCCCTGGGCGTGCCGGAGACACGTGACAACTGCTTCACACAGTTTGTCCTGCGCGTGCGCGACAACCTGCACGCGGTGCTGTGCATGTCTCCTGTGGGTGGCGCCCTGCGTGTGCACTGCCGCAACTTCCCCTCCCTCATCAACTGCACCACAGTGGACTGGTTCTTCCCATGGCCGGAGGCGGCACTTGTAAGCGTGGCACAGCGCTTCTTTGAGGGTCTGCCGCTGCCTTCCGATGAGGTCCGTGCGGGGCTGGTGTCACTGTGCGGCGAGGTGCACACCAGTGTGGGCATAGCCGCCACAAACTTTTACGCGGAGCTGCGGCGCCAAGTGTACACCACACCCAAGTCTTATCTGGATCTCATTGGCTCCTATACGGCGCAGCTGGGAACCCTGCAGACACGCATCGAGGAGAAGGCGCAGCAGATGTCAGTGGGCATTGCCAAGCTGCGCGAGACGAATGCAGTTGTGGCGGGGCTGAAGGAGGACCTCACTAAACTGGAGCCTGTGCTGGAGGAAAAGAGCGCTGCTGCCGCGGTGCTGCTGGCGCAAGTGGAGGTGGACAAGGCGGAAGCCGCGGCTGTGCGCGAGCGCGTGTCAAAGGAGGAGGCGGCCGTGGGCAAGCAGGCAGCGGAGGTGGCTGCGGTGCAGGCGGATGCACAGGCGGACCTGGACGTGGCACTGCCCGCTTTGGAAAAGGCCCTCAAGGCACTGGACTCCCTCACCAAGGCGGACATCACGGAGGTCAAGTCGTTTGCCAAGCCGCCAGAGGCGGTGCAGACGGTCATGGAGGCGGTGTGCGTGCTGTTTGAGCTCAAGCCGGACTGGGATTCTGCCAAGAAGCTGCTGGGCGATGGCCAGTTCATGGAGAAGCTCAAGACCTACGACAAGGACAACATCAAGGAGCCGGTCCTCAAGAAGGTCAAGGCGTACATTGCCAACCCCATCATGCAGGTGGATGTCGTGTCCAAGGTGTCCAAGGCTGCTACGGGCCTGTGCATGTTTGTGCACGCCATGGATGTGTACTCCCGTGTGGCCAAGGTGGTCGCACCCAAAAAAGCGCGCGTGGAGGAGATGAGTCGCATACTATCCGAGGCAAACTCTGTGCTGGAGTCCAAGCGCTCAGAGCTGGAGGCGGTGGACGCTCGTGTGGCCAACCTGCAGCGCCAGTGCGAGGAGACTATGGCACAGAAGCAGCAGCTCGCGGACGAGACGGAAACCACGGCGCGGCGTTTGGAGCGTGCTGAAAAGCTCACTTCTGGGCTTGCGAGCGAGGGCGTGCGCTGGGAGGCATCACTGGAGGCACTGAGCAGGCAGAAGGTGGATGTCATTGGGGATGCCTTCCTGGCATGCGCGTGCGTCTCCTACTATGGCCCTTTCACGGGCACATACCGCGATGAGCTGATCAGGCAGTGGGTGCGCAGCGTGGAGGAGGCAGGTGTGCCGTGTTCGCCCAAATTCAGCCTGGTGGCCACGCTGGGCAGCGCCGTGGAGGTGCAGGAGTGGCAAAACATGGCGCTGCCTACCGACCGCGTGTCCACTGACAGTGCCATCCTGGTGACCAAGGGTGCACGGTGGCCGCTCATGATTGACCCCCAGTCACAGGCGCACCGCTGGATCAAAAACATGCACCGTCGCGATGGCATTGAGGTCACCACCATGACCAACATCAATCTGCTGCGGACGCTGGAGAGCTGCATTCGTGTGGGCAAGCCGCTGCTGCTGGAGGACATTGGTGAGACGCTAGAGCCCGCATTGGAGCCCATCCTGCTGCGCGCGACATTCAAACAGGGCACGCGCCTACTCATACGTGTGGGCGACAACAGCGTTGACTATGACCCCAACTTCAAACTCTACCTCACCACCAAGCTGGCCAACCCGCACTACCTGCCAGAGACCTGCATCAAGGTGAATGTGATCAACTTCACTGTCACGATGGAGGGGTTGGAGGATCAGATTCTGGGGCAGGTGGTCGCTAAGGAGCGTCCTGACGTGGAGAAGCGCAAGACGCAGCTGCTGCTGCACATGGCGGAGGACCGTAAACAGCTCCAGGCAAGCTGCCCGACTGCTGCTTCTGCCCATGTAGCGTGTGTTTGCTGGTGCGCAACGTGGCTTGCTTGCATACCTGCATATACTTGTGCTGCGCGTGCGTCTCGTTGTATTGCTGCATTCACTGTCATGGCAGCCTCACACTGATCACAACTAATGCCCTGAGATTTTTTTGCCAACGCGCGCATTTGTGCTGCACATGCTACAGGAGCTAGAGGCCAAGATCCTGGACCTTCTGTCCAAGTCCACTGGCAACATCCTGGATGACGAGGTACTCATCAACACGCTGGCAGATTCCAAAACAACCTCCAGCATCATCAAGGAGCGAGTTGAGGAATCTGAAAAGACCGAGGTGGACATCAACAACGCGCGCAACGGCTACCGCACCGCTGCCACGCGTGGATCCCTGGTCTACTTTGTCATTTCCGACCTTGGCACCATTGATCCCATGTACCAGGTGCGCCCCAGCTACAATGTGTTGGACACACGTGTCCCACAATCACTTTCTGTACACTAGCAGCAACAGCGGCGCCGGTACCAGGCTTCGGCAACGGGTGTTCATGCTGTTGCTGCACCTTATGACACATGTACGTCGCGCGCGCTGGTGGTGGCACTGTTGCGCGGCGTGATGCCCGTTGCGGGTGTGTACCATGAGCACCCAGTTTATGCTGCTGCAGCAGTGTGAAGCGAGTGCATTTGAAATGGTGGCTGCGCCACCAAGTACATTGACACGTTCGATAGGGGCAAGCTAAAGGCGGCATATGCTGCAAGTGCTGCGGGGTGAGTGCATACCTGGCATACAATACCAAGCTTGGCTGCTACTTGTAACAGATTGCACATGCAGTCACAGGAATGGAGATGACGCTCTGATGTGCTCAAAGAGACATGCACATGAGTGCATGCCTCCAAAAAGGGTTGCACCCTCGCTGCATTTGGTGACAATAACTGACAGTGTCCGTGCATTGCACCTGTGCCCGTCGACGTATGTTCTGCGACCTGCAGTACTCACTGCAGTACTACCAGGCACTCATCGACCGCTGCATTGACAGCAGTGAGGCCAGTGACGACCTGCCCACACGCCTGGACAACCTCATCTCGTACACCACCAGCCTCGTTTTTGAGAACATATGCCGCGGTCTCTTTGAGAAGGATAAGCTGCTCTTCAGCTCGCTCATGTGCTTCCAGATCCTGCGGCACGCTGGGCACATACCCGCGCAGGAGTGGAACCTGTTCCTACGCGGTGCGCCACCCACCCATCATGGCCACAGCAAGCCCAACCCCAACGAGAAGCGGCTGACGCAGCTGCAGTGGGACCTGCTGTGTGCGGTGGATGCAGTGCTAGCTTCGCCTGCAGGGCAGCATGGGCAGGCACGCAATTCAGACCCCGGCGCCGCTGCCGCCGTTCCAGCATCTGCGGCTGCTGATGGCGGTGCCGCGCCCCCGCCGGTCTCCATCTGTGACAGCATCACAGCCAACTGGGATGCCTGGTGCGAGTGGGCGGACCCAGACAGTGGGGCAGGTAGCGGCTCACCAGCAACGCAGCCTCTGCCATGCAACCTGGGCGAGTCAGTGAGCGACTTTGAGAAGCTGCTGATCGTCAAGGCATTCCGGGAAGACCAGCTGTTGGCGGCCATTGCGCACTTTGTGGGGCGCAACCTGGGTGAGCGGTTTGGGTCCAGTCCCTCCGCCAGCATGGAGGACATCTACCTGGACCTGGACAACAAGACGCCCTGCATATTCATACTCTCCAAGGGTGCGGACCCCACCGCCATGCTGCTGCGTTTTGCGGCCAAGATGGGCTACCAGGACCGCATGAGCATGGTGTCACTGGGGCAGGGGCAGGGGCCCTACGCGGCGGAGCTCATCTCACAGGGCGCCAAGGCGGGCAACTGGGTCCTGCTGCAGAACTGCATGCTGGCCAAGTCATGGATGCCCGCGCTGGAGCAGATTGTGCTGCAGTTGGGGGAGAACTCCACCGTTAACAGCCCGGACTTCCGCCTATACCTGACATCTGCGCCAGCGCCGTACTTCCCCGTGTCCATCCTGCAGAACGGTGTCAAGATGACCAATGAGCCCCCCAAGGGGGTGCGCGCCAACGTGTCGCGCTCATGGGGCAACCTGGTCAAGCCTGAGGACTGGGCGTTGTGCCCCAAGCCAGCGCAGTACAAGAAACTCATGGTGGGGCTGCTCTTCTTCCACGCCAACGTGCAGGAGCGCCGCAAGTTTGGGCCTCTGGGCTGGAACATACTGTACGCGTTTGACGAGAGCGACCTGCAGACGTCCATCAGTGTGCTGCAGAGGTTTCTGCGAGAGGGGGACCACGTGCCGTGGGATGCGCTGCGCTTCGTCACGGGGCACATCAACTACGGCGGCAGGGTCACGGACGACTGGGACCGGCGCTGCCTCATGGGCATACTGGGCATCTACCTCAATGAAAACATACTGCGCGGCGACTACAAGTTCAGTCGCTCGGGGCTGTACTATGCGCCGCCTGCCGGCTCGTTTGAGGCCGTCACCAACTATTTCAGCACCCTGCCGGCAGGTGACGACCCTGAGATATTTGGCATGCACCAGAACGCCAACGTCACCTTCAACCTGAACGAGTCCGCCAACCTTATGAACATTGTCATTGGCCTGCAGCCGCGTGACAGCGGAGGCGGCGGCGGCGTCAGCAATGACGACACCATTATTGCGCTGGCGGAGGACATTGAGGCACAGCTACCGGCAGTGCTGGACCTGGAGGAGGCAGGCCCCACCACGTTTGTGCTACAGTCCAACGGCCTGCTGTCGTCGCTGGCCATTGTGCTCAAGCAGGAGATGGCCAAGTTCAACCTGCTGCTCACTACCATGTCTGCCACGCTCTTGGAGCTGAAGCGTGCCATTCGTGGTCTCGTGGTCATGTCACTCGACCTCGACAAGATGTACACGAGTCTGCTGGTGAACCGCGTGCCTGCGTTGTGGAGCCGTGTCAGCTTTGCCTCTCTGAAGAGCCTGTCTGCATGGGTCAAGGATTTGACGGGCCGTGTGGCGTTTATGCGCACATGGCTGCAGCAGGGCCAGCCTGCTGCCTTCCCACTACCCGTCTTCTTCTTCCCCCAGGGCTTCATGACAGGCACTCTGCAGACATTCTCGCGCAAGTACCAGGTGGGCATTGACACCCTCAACTTCGATTACGACATACTTGTGGACGACCCGGAGTCAGTGGAGGTGGGGCCGGACGACGGGGTCTACTGCTATGGGCTGTACCTGGAAGGGGCGCGCTGGGATGTGGACACCTGCCGTCTGCAGCCATCACGGCAGGGCGAGATGTACACGCTGCTGCCACTCATACACTTCAAGCCTGCGGTTGGGCACAAGCCTGCCCCAACAGACTACCAATGTCCAGTGTACAAAACTGCGGAGCGCAAGGGCGTACTGTCCACCACAGGGATGTCCACCAACTTTGTGGTCGCTATTTCTCTGCCAACAGACCTCAACCCCAACGTGTGGGTACTGTATGGAGTTGCGGCACTGCTCAACCTAACGTGAGTGATGGTGGGGACTGCATGCAGAGCTACTCCTGCTTATGCATTCATAATGCAGAACACATTTGTCGTGATGCCAGCAGGCCCTTTCAACTTCGGTGCAGCAGAGTTGGCGTATGTATACATACACATACAATGAGCAGAATGATACACCATCCAGCAGACACTGAATGGCTGCACACTGGCTGCATACTGCAACAGCACGCAACTCACTCGGTTATGCCTGCTTGTTGTGTTTTGTGTAAATCCCACAGGGACTAGAGTGGGGCTGCACTGGAGTTGGTTGGTGGTTTACTTGTCTGTGTTGCTACCCTTCTACCCCGCCCACAATTTTGGAAACCATACATGATTCCTTCCTGCCTACTTCCCATTCTCTGCTTGCCTTCATGCTCTTGCGGCCGCCATGCTGTCTGTGAGCCTACCAGTACTGCAAGAGCCTTCCTTGCACCTACATACACAATAAGTGCAAACAGTGATGTGTGGCTTGTGACAATCGGATACCGGTGGTGCATTGCTTTGGACTTCAGAAGCTACTTACTGCACTGCAGAACAGCTACACCTGCACCATGCAGCTGTGTGTATCCATGGAGGGATGCAAAGTGGGCAACAGGTAGGCCCGCCGCCAATTTCCTATCCTGCCACGGCAGTTTCGCTGCATTTGCATGCCTGCAGCTAGCCACAGCACATACTTGCATGGCGCTGCTGCGCGCGCGTTCATCAAGCAGCTGGCGTGCCACTCGGCGGAGTGCGGGGGCGGGGGCGGGGCGCGGCGGTCGTGCGGCGCAGGCGGGGCATTGCCATGCGTAGGATTGTGTGCACCATGAGCTCCACCCTTGTCAGGGAGCTTGCTGAGCGCTTGCTTGCCTTTGTGACCAGTGCGGTGAGGAAAGGGCGGCCTATCCGCCCTGTTTCCCGCCTTCTTGCGTTCGGGAGCGGCCTGCCGGAGGACCTGCTGGCCTAAGCGGGCTGGCGTAGGTGACTTTTCTTTTGGCAAGTTGTCGGGCCTCACGGGCCTTATCGTAAATAAAACGACTTGCATCGCACAGCCTGCGGCGGACCACATATACACGTGTGTTTATGTATTTTCTTTAATTTGCAATAAGGAAAATCACCCACGTGGCGTACGCCAGCCCGCTTAGGCCAGCAGGTCCTCCGGCAGGCCGCTCCCGAACCCAAAAAGGCGAGAGACAGGGCGGATAGGCCGCCCTTTCTTCACCGCGAAGGTCACAAAGGCAAGCAAGCGCTCAGCAAGCTCCCTGACAAGGGTGGAGCTCATGGTGCACACAATCCTACATGCCATGTGGCGATGGCATCAAGGACCTCGAAAGCGGCGTGCATGATGGAGTCACAGGCGAGGTGGGACCTGCTCGGGGTGGGCACGGGGCTGCCGTCGGGGGGTCTGGAATTGCGGCTTGCGCGCACGTGGGCGCGGGCAGCGCGGCGCCCTCCTCGGTGTGCTCGGCGTGCCTGTACGTCCTGCTCCGGCCGTTCACGCAGGTGCTCCTCCTGCTCCGGCCGGTCGCCACGCAGCTCTTCTTCCGGCTCCGGCCGGTCGCCACGCAGCTCCTCCTCCGGCTGGCCGCGCAACCATGCGACATCCGGCGCCACGTCGGGCCGCGCGTGGGGGACAACTTCTGTCTGGCCTGGCGGTAGTCGGGCCTCACGGGCCTTATTGTAAATAACAATGTAGCAGCAGCTCAAAGTTGTCGCCGCGAAGAGGGGCCACGGCGGCCGAGTTGTGGCGGGAGGCCAGCCGGGCTGCCGGGTTTCCATAGGCGCACCACAGAATGTCCAGATGGCCCGGTGCCGCCGCTCCCGCGCCGGCTGGGCAGAAGACCAGCGGGCAGTTCATCCACTCCGCCACCACGTGACCGCCGGAGCCATCCACACCACGACTGACACCGCGAAAGCCGTCGCCACCGCCGCCCAAAAAGTTATGGGCGAGCTTACTTGCACCGCCCGTCCGCGCGGATGCACCCCAGCAGGTGAGGGAGGAAATAGGTTTTATTTACGGTAAGGCCCGTGAGGCCCGAAAACTTTCCAAAAGAAAAACCACCTACCCCAGCCCGCTTAGGCCAGCAGGTCCTCCCCAGCCCGCTCCCGAGCGCAAGAAGGCGGGAGACAGGGCGGATAGGCCGCCCTTTCTTTACCACGCAGGTCACAAAGGCAAGCAAGCGCCCAGCAAGCTCCCTGAGGAATTGTCCGCGCTGCCCTGCGGCGCAGCCACGCTGATGTCGTCTAGACCCATTGCCTCTGCACGCACGGTAAACAGGTGCAGTTCCTCCGCGCTGCAACCGTCGCCGCATCCCAGTGCCAGGTCCTGTACGCAGCGGAAGCGGTCCCCTGTGACGATGCTGACGACTGCGTCCATGACCACGCCCTTGAGCTCCCACACGCGCTCCTCTGGTGGGAGCGGTACGCCGAGCGGTGCCCACCCCAGACCGTGCAGGCCAGCGCGGTAGAAGCAGTTCCCGTTGCCCACGTTGGGATGGTGGTGGCGAAGCGCGGCCGGCTCCTGCTCCCGGCACCGCCCATGCTGCCCCTCACTCAAGCGGAGCCCAACCCCCAGCCGGTCCCCGCGAAAGGCAACGAGCCCCGCCGTCCACGCAGGGATGGTGCTGGCAGGCGGTGGCGGCGGTGGCGGCAGGCCGTTTAGGCCGCAGCATCGCACCTGTCTCGGAGCCTGCCCGGGCCCCTTCGCGCTGCCGTTGCTGTCGGAGGCGCCCTCGGGCCCGCCGCCCCGCGGAACAACCTCCATGTACGCCGTCGTAGGTGAGGACCCGGTCCGGACACAGGGGTGCCCGCGCCTGGTGCCGCTTCCGCTGACGGCGCGAGCGCTTCTGCTGCAGTGTGAGTGAAGCAGGTTGGCGCTGTCGGATGCTGAGGCTGTGTGCTATGCTGGATTGTGAGGTGGGCAGAGCAGAAGCAAACAGACAGCAACAGAGCAGCAGTCATGAGTGCATGGAGAGACACACCTGGGACATGTTGCTGTGGGCTGGCCAGCAGGCCAGGGAGTGTCCTTGATGCGCAGGGGTGTGCAGGGCCTTGGTGGTGGTGTGTTGGTGCCGGTTCAGCTTGTAGTCA
>JAULBY010030452.1:0-15826 GCA_032358315.1 Ophiocytium majus
CCGGACGTTACCTTTCGGGCTAAACAGGCGAAAAGGCTAAACAGGCAAAACGGGCTAAGTGGGGCAGATCCCCACAGACCGGTCTTTGTCATTGCCGACGAGCGATGACTCAAGCTCAAGTCCGACAGCGCTCTGACACACATCATGTTTGCGTAGAGGCACACAAGCGGCCAAGGAATGCGGTAGTCAGGGACAGAACCGATTGTCGGTGGCTGGTCTGTGCGCCGTGCAGACACATGCACAAAGGCAATGCAAGCAAGGGGACAGTGTGGTATGCCTCAGGCATCACGCAGGCGGCGCCTTCCATCACTGCAGGCATGCCGGTGAGCTTGCGCACACACGCGTTGCTGCTGTTGCTGCTACAGACAGGCAGGGCGGCAACACACCACCGCGCCTTGATGTAGTACATACCTCAGGCTGTGCTGGTATGGTGCCAGCCTGGAAAGTGGCGCTCTCAGCCGCAGCTGCGGCGGCCGGAGCGCCGGCGCAGGCGGCGGCAGCCGTGGTGGCAGCCCCGGCGACAGCGGCGGTGGCGGTGGCAGCGGCGGCAGCAGCCTTGCCGGCAGCGGATTCAGCAGCAGCTGCTTCGGCTGCAGCAGCGGCGGCGGCGGCAGCGGTGGCGGCAGCGGCTTCAGCCGCTGCTGCTTCGGCCGCAGCAACGGCGGCGGCGGCAGCGGCGGCGGCTGCGGCTTCAGCAGCAGCTGCTTCGGCGGCAGCAGCGGCGGCGACGGCAGCGTCGGCGACAGCGGCTTCAGCAGCAGCTGCTTCGGCGGCAGCTGCTTCGGCGGCAGCATCGGCGGTGGCGGCGCGGCGACCCACGCACTCGCGCCATCCGAGCTGGATGCGGCTGGCCGCAGCGACGCGGCGGGCCTGGCGCTCATCGCGCAGCTCCTGGACGCGCCTGTGCGCAATGCGCCCACGCGCCACACGCTGGAGGAGGGTTGCCGCAGTGGCACACAGCTCCTGGTCGATAATGCTGCTGGTGCTCTCGGCGACCACCTTCTCCATCGCTGCGGTAGCAGCGGCGTCAGCGGCGGCGGCGACGGCGGCGGCACGTGCCGCACGCGCCGCGGCGTCGGCGGTGACGGCCGCTACGGCACTCTGGCGCTCGGCTGCCTGGCGCTCATCAGACAGCCTCTTCTGCCGGCTGGCTCTCTGCCTCTCTGCCTTGCGTTTGGCGGCCATGAGTTTGTCGTGGACGCGCCCGCGTGTCACCATCCCGCGGCCCATGCGCTGGATGGCGACAGCCGCTGCGAAGCGCGTGTCGCGCAGCAGCCGGACGCGCTTGCGGGCCACCATTCCACGCCGCATGCGCTGGATGACAATGGCCGCGGCGACTTCGGCATCTGGGGAGGGCTGGCGCACATCGTGGTTCGCATGATATCACGCAAGCGGCAAGGAAAAATGATAGTTACGGGACTTGCTTGTGGCTGATCAAGCAGACAAGTTGAGACATGCAGTGGCTCACACAGGCACTGAGAATAAGTGCAGTCACATGCCTCAAGTGTCACACAAGGAGGGCATGATGCTAGTGCACACGCCAGCAAGCAGCTTATATCCAGCAGCAGCATGCCGGGACAGCTTAGCACAAAATAGGGTGGCATACACACCCAGATTCAACACAATGGGGCTGATAGGCAAAGGATCACATCACGGCAGTTTACACACATGTCAAACAAAAAACAAAACATGATGATGGTACGTACCTCCTCAGGCGTCCCTGTGGCTTGCCCCATCCCTGCAGCGCCATTGCCGGCTGGCAGCATGGCAGGGGTGAACTGCACGTCGCCGGTGGTGGCGGGCTCGGCCTCGGTGCCTTCCAGCGAGCGATAACTCAGCTCAAGCTGGCAGCAGGGCTGACGCACATCGGGTTTGCACAATTGCACACAATCGGCATACAAAAGCAGTAGTCAGGAATAGAATCAATTGTCTGTGGCTGGTCTGTGTGCCATGCAGATCAAGTTGACGCATGCAGCAGTCAACAGAGGCAGTGAGAGCGAGTGCACGACGTGGTATGCCTCAGGCATCACGCAGGCGGCGCCTTCCATCACTGCGGATACACTGGTGAGCTTGTGCACACACGCGTTGCTGCCGTTGCTGCTACAGACAGGCAGGGCGGCAACCAATCACTTCTCCATGGTGTAGTACATACCTCTGGCTGTCCATTGGTGGTGCCAGCCTGGCAAATGGCACTCTCAGCTGCAGCTGCGACGGCGGGAGCGCTGGCGCAGGGCGCGGCAGCCGTGGCGGCAGCCCCGGCGACAGCGACCGGGGCGGCGGCAGCGGCGGCGGCAGCCTCGGCGACAGCGGATTCAGCAGCAGCTCCTTCGGCGGCAGCAGCGGCGGCGGCAGCAGCGGTGGCGGCAGCGGCTTCAGCAGCAGCGGCTTCAGCAGCAGCGGCTTCAGCAGCAGCTGCTTTGGCGGCGGCAGTGTCACGCAGGTCCTGGACGCGCCCACGCGCCACGTGCCCGCGCACCACGCGCTGTATGTGGGTGGCCGCAACGGCGGCGCGGCAACCCACGCACTCGCGCCATCCGAGCTGGATGCGGCTGGCCGCAGCGGCGCGGCGGCAGCGTCGCCGCGTCACCATCCCGCGCCCCATGCGCTGGATGAGGGTAGCCGCTGCGCGCCTGCGTGCCTTGCGCGCGCGCTTGGCCTCGGCGTCCTTGGTGGGCTTGGCCATGGCGCGCACCAGGTCGTCGACACCAACCAGAGGCTCTTTCTGGACACGCTGGCCGCATTCCGGCGCGTTCTGCTTGGGCTTGGCGGAACTCTCGGTTCTGCGCTGAGCACGCTGAACGGGGCGGCGCGGGACTAATTGCACCTGCGCAGCGGCGACAAGGGCGTGCTTGCCTCCCTTGGCGCTGGTGTGTTCTCTGCTGCCGCTGCGGCGGCGGCGCCGGTGGGTGCGGCGGCGGAGACGGCGGCGGTGTTGGCGGCGGCGCCAGTGGCGGCAGTGGAGGCGGCGGCGGTGAAGGCACCGATGGTGGAGGAGGCGGCGGCTGCGGAGGTGGAGGCGGCGGTGGCGGTGCCGGCGGCAGGACCGGCGATGGCGCTGTCGGCGGCAGAGCTGGAGGAATTGTCTGGAGAGAATGAGAGGAAGTGCGGCAGCGTCGGTTGCCAGTGGCACGCAACAAGCAATGCGGCAATGTTAGAAGGAAAAGTGTCAGCAGCAAAATGTTTGCAGCCATCACAGTGCCATGCCCACGCATGACAGGTCAAAGCGGGCTCACACCACCAGGTGCATTGGCTGGAACGCCAGTGCGAAGTAGTGGTACCCCTGCACAGTGTGCTGAGGTACAGATGCGTCCGTACACCTGCAAGGTTGCACTGCTTCTGCACACATGTTCCAGCTTGATGTGTCACTGCAGACACCGGCAACAGGCCGTGTTGCAGTGCCATTGCTGTTATAAACATCAGCGGCACCAGGAGCGCCCTCGCCAGCAGCGCATATGGATCAGCGGGTGCAACCGCGCTGCGAGATCATTTAATGCACAGACGGGCAAAAATGAGTGCATGCAGCACACCTGTGCAAGGCAGCACGGGCTTAGGAAATAGCTGCGCAATCACAAGCACCAAGTGCGCGCACACCATCAAACCCACCTGCGCCAGCGGCCTGCACGGCCTCAGGCGAAGCGACGAAGCTCTCAGCGACGCCGCTGCCGCCAGGCCCGGCCATGCTGGCCAACATGTTCTCGATAGCTGCGCAAACATGCCTGCGCTGAGCACCCCGGCGCCGCCCGCCCGCGGGCACCAAGAGTTTGCTGACAGCGTCGGCGATGGCGTGGTGCTTCTCCACACGCACAGTCAGGCACCACTCCTGCGTGGCCACCAGCTCCTGGTGCCGCTCCCGCTCCTCAGCAGCGGCAGCGGCCGCGGCGGCGCAGAGCATGGCCGTGATGGTGGTGTGCACCACCATGACCGCCCGCTCCATTTGCCACGCCAGGAAGACCTCCCCCGCGGTCTGGCGGACGCAGCGAGAAAAGGCAATGCGGTGCGCGATCCGCTGCCTGAGGAGGAACGCGCGCCAGGCCCCGCGCAGGCGCACCACTGCGCGCGCCTGCGTGACGATGGGCGCGGCCGCTAGGTATGCAGCCGTTGCGCGCTTCCTTCGGGTGGCCGCCGCGACTTGCGTGCGTCGGTGGCTCGCGGCAGCCCTGGAGAGGAGGGCCAGCAGGACGGCGATGGCGGTGCACACTGCGGCAACGGAGGCCTGCTGCGCGGTGGGGGGGGTCGCCACCACCATGCACGTGTGCATGTCCTGGGGGGGGGCGAAAGCAGGCACACGCAAGGTCAGTGTTAGTTTTTAGGGTTGGCGACGACTGGAGTCTGCGGTACGGTGTTGAGGCAAGCCAGGTTTAGGGTGGGCAGATGCAGGGGAGTGAGCGGGCGATATGGGAGAAAAAGGGAGCCGGTACATTGTTAGACACATGCCATGGTGCACCACTGGCAACGAGCAGCGCTTGGTGTTCATGGCACATAATACTGAGTAGGTGATGGCTGCTACAGCTATGGCAACTGGCCTTGCAGACGAAGGCCGGGTTTGGGGAGTCAGCACCGCATGCGGCACAGCAGCTGAGAAACCCATGCATGACGGCTAAACAAGTGCAAAACGGATGGGATTCCAATTCGTGTTTGCTGAGGTGATGGTGCACTTAATACACGGTGCGTGCTGCTGAGCAGTCCATGGTGACTGCAAAAATGAGTGCCAGCCTTGCGGGTCTCAGACATATGCTCCAAGAGCAGCAAAATGAGCGTTGGGACAGGGCAATCCAGCGCCAGATCTACCATGATCACAAAGAACTGTCGAACATGCGGAACAGCAACCTACCCTACCATGACACGACCCCATACGTGGTTGGGTAGAATGCCTTGTGTCGCCATGTCACAACACAAAAAGCATTGGCAAGAGCCAGCACTTGCATCCAGTGGCTTTGAAATGCACATGACATGCAGCCTCACCTGGTAATGCACCACGTGAGTCATGCTCGTGGTGGGCACCGTGTCCACCGGCGTGCCCACCGCCGCCGCCGCCGCGAGGACCGCTGGCATGACAGGCTGTATGGTGTCAAACACAGTGCTGTTGTGGTAAACCATGAGCTGCTTGCTCGGTTCACAAACAGCAAAGGTGTCACCAGCGTGGACGATGTCACCAGCCAGGTGCACAGGCGGTGGGCGCCATAGGCGTGTCAGCGGTGCCAGCGGCAGCTCATGCTGCAGCAGCAGGCGCAACAAAGGAAGAGGCACAGGGAGCGAAACAGAGTGCAGGGCAGCATGTGAGAAGGTGTGTTGGTGGGTAGTGCTGAGCAATTCATGGTTGCTACACCAATGCAAGCCTTCAGCACATGTTCAGCGAATAGCAACACAAAGGTTGGGCAGTGCAATCCGCCACCTGTTCTGCAGCGGTCACAAAGGTGGTGAGCTTGCGGACAGCAAATGCGCACTACCATGACACGAGCCCCGCCTGCTTGGGTATGCTGGAGGGCATGGAAGTGGTGGCTGCAGCGGTGCGCTGTGACCCGTACAGGGCTACAACCAGATACACTGTACTTTTATTAAACTCCGCTTAGGGCGCGGAAAGCCCTTTGCACACGGTGCGCATGACCAGAAAAAGGGATCAGACTGGAGTAGCTGTACTACTACTATACAGCAGGTGCTCAGCGGAGGCTCTCCCTGACCTCAGCCGCGCGCCAGCCTGCATCGCGCACCAGCAGCACCACCAAAACCCGCTGGAGGGCATGCACATCTGCAGAGCACTACGAACCGATCCGCTGAGCACTATGAGTTGAAGCTGATGATGCCTCCCCATCATGCACGCCCCGCGCTGCACAGGACCGGCATCTTCAAGGTCCTGGGACCCGCATACCTCCCTCTCAGCCTGTACATGAGCGTCGCATTCCTCACGCCAGAGCAGGGCTGCCACACGTCCGTCGCGGCCGCGGTGACGCCGCTACCGCAGCTGGCTGACGCGCGCACCAAGCAGCTGCCCCTGCACCTGCAGCCGTACCTGGCGGGCCCCAGCGGCAGCGGCAGGCTGGCGCATGTGCTGCGGCGGCACGTCACCATCGCGCCCTTCGCCGGAGCGCAGCCGGTGAGAGAACGCACTTTGATGTCAAAAGTCAAGGTTTTCTTTGCATGTACTTTTATTAAACTCCGCTTGGGGCGCGGAAAGCCCTCTGCACATGTGACATGGGGTGCGGTTGATGAAGTCGAACACTTTGCATGTACTACTAGTAGTTGTAGATGGCTCGCGAGTTGTTACCTTCAAGTGAGCATGGCCTACTACTTCAAGTGACCGCGGCCCCAGAGCCCGTTGCTGCCTGCCAGCACGTTTTCAGTACCAGTAGCACCTGCTACTGCTGAGCACCACTGTTGCGCAGCGGCATGCCACCGACATTCACCCACCAACACCTGACACCTGCTGCAGCTGAGCACCACCACTGCTCAGCAGCATGCCAGAGGACTCACTCCGCCAGTGCTGGGCACTTTTGACACAGCTGTACAAGGCCTTGATGGCTCAGCAAAGTGTTGGGTGCCTGGTGTGCGCTACCTAGTGTTTGCCTACGTCGTGCGATGGTGCACGGGTGGCACCTGGCACTTGTCCAGGGAGAGCGAAGCTCAATTTGGGTGGTAGCGAGCTAGCTCCTGTACTGAGGCTGTTGCCATACTCAACCGCTTTTGTCTTTTGCCTGCTGAGCATACCACATGCGCTAGTACTGCCGGCCATGGAGCACACCAAGTGCGCTTGTAAAGCCGGCCATGATAATGCACGCACTTATGGAGCACTGCACAGGTGAAAGCCACACTGCTGCGCCTATCAACCGCTGATGCTGCTGCGCCCATGGCCGAGCAGGTTGACCCCTACCTACCTGAGGATGCCGACGCGCACACAGAGAGACTCAAACAGGTACGCTGTGTGCCACACTTTGTGCGAGTAACTAGCTTATTGTTAGTTTCGATGCATGCCAGCTTGTGCGACTGCACAGCGAAAGCGTGCCTGACTGGTCGCATTGCCCCAGTGGCACCTCCCACATGTGCCTTTTTGTCAAATGACCTCATACCTTCAAGCTTGTAGTCGCGCTGAGCTTCCGCCATGCCACATGTAATGTGCATGCACCGGCTACAGAGCATACCAAGTATGCTGTGGGCAGCAATGCACGGGAATCGGCGGCCTGCTCTGAGACCGCTGACATGCAGTGATGCACACGCCACTGTTGATCCTACACCTGATAGTGCGTGTCTGAGCCAGCACACACGCCTGAGCCAGCGCACACGCCGTGGCTGCTTGCGGAAAATTGTTGTTTAAGTTTGTTGTTGAAGCTGCATCATCCTCACCGTTGCCGGCGCTCGCTGCTCGACGCTGTGCGGCGCCACCTTTGCTGGTGAGCACCTGCAGATCTGCAGCGAGCTGGTGCGCATGGTGGAGGCCAGCAGGGCGGTGGCCACTGCCACCGGCGCCGCCACGCCTGACATAATGCTGCGCAAGCGCCTGGAGGCGACTGCGCAGGACGCAGACGCCGGTGCCATCGTGGCCAAGGCACCTATGGCGTGAGGGGGCATGCCCCACAGGCACCAACAGCTTGAAGCGGCATGGCAAGTGGTCGGTCAGCAAGGCGCCGCTGGCATGATGCAGAGCGTGCACTGCAGCAGCGCCGAGGTGTGGAGTGCAGTGCTCAGCAGCGAAAGTGTGGGAAATATCACGGGCGGGTGCTTTCAGCTCCATGCGTGGCTACTGCATGGAGACCGAGGTGGATTTGACAATGGAGTGGCGCACGAGGTAGGGACTCCAGACGGCTGTATATATGCTATGGCGGGCCGGCGCATGCCGCGCCGCCAGCAGCCACACACCAGCCCTACTAGTAGTGGACTGCTGTGCATGTGGCGAGAACAGTGGTTTTGCAGTGCCATGGCATGCAACACCGTGCGCACCAGAACCCTTCATGGTGCAGTGAATGCATGCCATGCATTGGCTGCACACAGTGCAGGGGAGGCTGTCACGCCGCTGTCAGCACATGGTCACAGGGCTGCCACTGGCTGACATTTTGTAAGTAAGCGCAGCGCGACATCGCTCATGACATGCGCGCCTGACACTGCAGATGCGTGTTGCGCAGACCGCATGCGTATGGCAGGCAATGCGTGCAAGCATACCCCGGCAGCGTATGCTGCAACTGCCCCCTCACAGGGGACGGTTGCCCTGTGGCCATGGCTGCACAGGCACTGCAGCTGGTTATGGCTGCAAAGCGCGCTGACTGTGTGTGTACTGTCTTTTGAGGTGCGAGAGGCAACGAATGGAAACGGATATTGGTGTCGCTCCTGCCGCTGTTCACTGGCTTTGCTGCGAGCTTCAGTGATGTTCGAGGTGTTGTGTGTTCTAAAAACAAGGAAGTCCAGGATCTTGCACACTGGTGGCAGCAGCAGACATGCATGCGCACTTGACATCACATGACACCTGCTTAGGTTTAACAGCATATCATGGGGATCTCAATTTGCGTACGCTCTGTGTTGGACAACCACACAGCTATGCACACTCCATATTTACACTGACGCCTGAGGCATTACTGCGCCACTGCGCCAAAACATGGCGTTAACTGTCCAGGAGCCAGGGCGCGGCTGCACCAGAGGCCGCAGCCTCAGCATCACTAGCATTGGTCAGCTCAACACTTAGAGCAAGAGGCATATAGTAGGCGCACAAGGCTGGCCACCCCTCTGCCTCAAGGCATGACTGACCACCTGGCGTGATCCTCTGTTCACCACACACCAGCCCCTAGCTGCCGGCCTAGGGTCGCTCTGCCTGGTCGGCAAGTGTCTGCAGCGGGACAGCCCAACTAAGCACAGGCAGCCCACATGTGGCGTCACAGGGTGGTTCGCCAACGTGATTGATAGCGTGTCCCTGACGAGGGAGCGAGACTTGCACTCTTGTGTCAAGGACACACTCTCCATGAACTTGGCAAAGACGCCACACTGTGGCGCACCTCAACCAGCGCTGCCCAAGTGTTCGAGTGCAGGACACACCTCTATCGGCGCTGATACTGGTGCGGCAGCACACCCCTCCTGTCCACCTCTGCCTGTATGGCCTGCTTCTGCAGCTCAGAGATGGTCTTGTCCTTGCGCTGTATCTCTTCCTTTGCCGTGTTGTACAGGCAGCTGATGTTGCGCTCCAGAACCTCCACCTGCTGTCGCAGCGCCTGCTCCTGTTTGAGGCAGTGACGCCGCATGCAGCAGCAAAAGTGACAAGCAGCTGCTCGCCGGGGTTGAACGATGTGCTCATTTTCTTTCAGGTTGGCATCACCAGTGAAAACAGTACACATTTTGATCGAGGCGAACACGACACGCAGGTACATGCCATTCGTTACATTGTTTATGTCGGCTAATGCTGCCAAGCAATCAGCAGCACGGATCACTGGGTTTCACTGACGATGTTACCAGACCAGACAGCAGACAGCAATGCAGCCAAGTGCACCACATACTGCCCAATACATGGCGTCCTGAGCGCAGACAACTCTCCAATACAGTCAACTCACCGAAGCCTCCAGCTGGACCACCCTTTTGGTGAGCTGCGCATTCTTGTGCATTTCCTCCTTCAGATTTTTTTCCAGCTGTGCACACAGAGGCAGCAGCGACCGGCGGAGCAACCCAAGAGGGTGAACTGCTGTTGGCAACAAGCAGGTGGGTCAAGTGGTACAAATACCAGCGCTGCTGGTGTGTGCTAGCTGATTGGTTGTTGGTGCCTGTTGCACCATGCCGCTGCAAGGGAGTGGTGGCGTGAACAATATGAGTCGGCGAACCCTTACATTAGTTTTCTAAGGTGTGCATGAGACCATCCACAATGGATAGGGCTGCCTTTATCGATAATCAGTACCACTTATAGGTCCCCTGATTGGTTGCACCTACTAGTACATTGGCAAGTGTTGCGGTCACTTTCTGTTGAGCAATTGACGTGAACTGAGCCTTTTGCCTGCTGCTGCAGCTGGATGGGACAAGGTGCAACAAGGGCAGGTTGCTCTATGTGTAACACACGTGCCAGGGTGCGCACGAGCTCACCTCGTTGAACATGACGGTCTCCTGGGAAACCTTGAGGTCACCATACAGGTCATCGTCATCCGCCATTGGGAACTGGTGTAAAAGCTACAGAGCAAGATGGGAGATAGCCTTGGCTCAAACCCTCGGTACCCGCCGGTGCTGTCTGCTGCTGGTACACTGGCGGCACAGACGACTGCAAGTCACTCTCTCGCTTCACACCGCTCCGGATACCCTGAATTGCTGATCAGAGCTGGCACTGGCACTTCAACAACTACTTCAACTCTACCGCGGAACGTTCGAACCCAGGATTCATAGAGAGTGTGGAGGCGCACTGCCTGCCCTCACACTGCTACCGGCACACGCTGGTGCTGCCGACCTGCGCAGCACACGCATCATCAGCAGCGGAGGAGAGGATTGAGTGGCAAATTTTGCGACCATAATTCGAAAGTCTGGCAAACAAGCAGCACCCGCGTTCAACTTGGGTGAAGAGCCTGCAGCGGCGATGTGGCGGCATCCTGCAGCGGTGGCGCTGGTTTCAGTGGGAGGTGCAGTGGTGCTAGCTTCAAGAGCTTACAGCAAGCTACTGGACGCCCCTCGCCCACCGCCTTCGCAAAGGTTCTCGCCAGGCAGGGAGCCCCAAGCAGGACCCGACTCGGTCATCTCAGTCATCATACCGGCCTACAACGAGGGACCGGGCATAGCGCACACCCTGTCCGCCCTGGCTGCAGCCACGGAGCGGCAGCACGTGGTGGAAGTGATCCTTGTTGACGGCGGCTGCGTGGACGAAACCATGGCACAGGCAGCGGCGGTGAGGCTCCCTTTCCCTCTGCGCACTGCCAAGGCGACAGGGGGCAGGGGGCCCGCTCTGGCAGCAGGCGCCGCTGCAGCACGAGGCGACCTGCTGCTCTTCCTCCATGCAGACACGCTGCTGCCGCAGGGCTACGATGTCGTGCTGCGCAGCGCTTTCACGGACCCAGCGCTGCTTCTCAGCGCGTTCAAGTTCCGTGTAGACCGCGCCTCGGTCCGCGGCCCCCGCCCGCCGCGCGGTCTGGGAATCCTGGAGTGGTTCGTGGACCGGCGCACGCGGCGCGGCCTGTTCCCCTACGGCGACCAGGCGCTGTGCATCAGCGCGGCCAACTACACGCGCCTGGGCGGCTTCCCGCCGTTCCCGCTCATGGAAGACTTTGAGTTTGTGCGGCGGGCCAAGGGGGTGGCGCTGGAGTGCGGGTGGCGCATTGCGCAGCTGCCGCTGGCGGCGCGGTGCGCGGCGCGGCGGTGGGAGGCGCGCGGCGGCGTGCTGCCCGTGACCATCACCAACTCCCTGTGTGTGATTCGGTACGTGGCGCTGGGCTGGTCGCCGCAGCGGCTGTTTGAGTATTATTACGGGCGGCCGCCGGTTGCGCCAAACTGAGTGCCTGTGCCAGAGTGGCTCCGCACCGCTGCGTTTAACAAAGCACGGTGATGGTTGATGGTGCTGCTACGGTGGTTGTGCATGGCACTTGCTGGTTGGATTCGTGTACCGTGCTAGTCAGAATAGTTGGTGTGAAATAGCGGGGACGGCAGGGTAGACTGCAGCCAGTGGCATCGAGGTGCCTGCTATCCGTAGCCACACCTCACAGCCTGCCGAATTTTTGGCACGCCACAAGTGAAGGTGAAGGCTCCTCGTGCGTTCTTGCGCGCCAAAAAAAATGTCCGCCACTATGTATTAAGCATTCTCTGCTTTATTTCTGCTGTGGTTGTGGCGCCGCAGCTCTGCATCGCGCGCACGTACAGCCAATCTGCACGGGTATAACAACAGGCAACGGTGCAGCAACACGTTGATGACAAAGTGGGTACCTGCTGTGTAGTAGGCAATGCCGCCTCTATTTTCATTCAATGGCATGCAAGCCAGCCCCACAACAATAGTGCCAGCATACACTGCCGGTGTGCACCAGCATACACTGCCAGTGTGCACGGGGGCTCATGACATGCAGCTGCTGTTTGCACACACCAGGGGTAAGTGGGTGATGACTTGCCCCCTGCGCACACTGCAAACTGCGGCGTTGCAAGCAGGCTGCGAGGGTGTCGTACTGATGATGTCGCCCCTCCACACATCCAGAAGCTTTTCGCCCGCTTACATGCATACGGCCTCAGGCAAGCCTAAGCATTGGTACAGCCGTCACTGCATCCCAATGGTCTGCTGTACTGCCAAGAAGTAGATGACAATGTGGTCACTGCATAAAGTGGTCCGAGCTCGGGGGAAAGCTGAGCAGCAGGCCCTGCAGCAGCTGTATGTATGTGTGTGTGATGATCATCGCTGCTGCTGGCTCATAAAGCGCAGCAAGAGACGGCTGGTGCTGCTACTCGGCCGCCGCTGCCGTCTGTAGCTACTGTGTGTGTGTGCCTACAAGCTGTTTCAGTGATCACACAAGCATTGGCGCAATGCAGTCAGCGTCGCCAAAAGATGGTACGTCGATGAAATTTCTGCCTGGCCCAGCAACTGCTGCAGCTACTCCTCCGGCGCCGCCGCCGCCGCCGCCGTTGCCGCCGCTGCCGCCGCCGGTGCTGCCACCGCCCCCGCCGCCGCCGAGCGCTGGTGGCCCTCAGCACTGTGACACATCGTGGGCGCCGCTCCTAAAGCCAGTACACCAACCACAGTCTGCATGGCGCAGCGGCTGCTGCTGCTACTCCTCCGTTGCCGCCCCCGCTGCCGCCGCCGCCGCCGCTCGCTGGTACACCCTCAGCACGTCACGGACGCCAAACCACTGCGGTATGCGCAGCTCGTCCACCTGTCTCCACTCCGCCGCCGCCGCCTGCGCATGCTTGTCGTCGCTCTCGGAGTAGTAGTCGAGGTAGTTGTCGAAGTTGAATGTGCAGCTGAGCTCGTCCTCGCCAACCACAATGACGGTGGAGCCTGCGTACGCGTCGCAGACCTCGAACGACATATCGCCGTATCCCCAGCAGATGAAGAGCGCCCTGCATTAAGTGCACGCGTGTTGTGGATCCGGTTGTGAGTGCATTGCAATTGTTGTTAACCTACAATAACACTTATGGTAGGGCGTTAAGTTGTTGGACAAGGGAGGTCGGACGGTAGGCAGACCTGTACACAGCATGTACTATGGTACATACTGTAGTATATAGTATTTACTCTGTAGCACAGATGCGTATGGCGCACAGTACCGGCATAGAGCGCTATGGTACAGCACCGCGTGTGCTGAGCACGCTGCACGGCGACTCTGTCAACGTTGCTGCCAGTCAGTGCTTCTCCTTAGCATGTTCTTTTTTCACGAGCACGATAGCGCCGCACCACATTAGCGTTGACGTCCCCGCATAAACGCATGAAATACACTATAGAGGACAGGAATAACAATATGAGCAGATACATGCCGGTCAGCGAAGCCGCCGTTGCGCTTTACAAACGCCGCGGCGTCTTCTTCCACCATGCTGGGAAAGTAGCTGGTGCTTTGCGCCGGCTCCATCGACACGGTCAGGCAGTCGTCCCCACTGTCCACCGCCACCACGTCCACGCCGTGCTGCTGCAGCAGCCTCGCCCAGTAGCCCTGGCCGCAGCCGGCCTCAATCAGCTGCGCAGTCAGCGGCGAAGCCGCCGGTCGAGCCAGGGTGCACGCGGGCGATGTGAGAGTATAGTACATTACCATGTGTGGTGTCGTGAAATGCACTTTCAGAGATGAATGCAAGAAAGTACTCAAAGCAAAGCGATGTCTATGTTGTAGGGGGCGCCCAATTGTGTGTGAGAGTATGAGCGCATGCCGTACGGTGTCTGGCGGCACGTCAGGGTGTGCATCACGTGACTGGAGGTGTAGCTGTTGACGAGTGAAAGAGGCTGGGGCGAACCCAGTACTTGCAGCTACTAGGATAGCAGATGATGACAAAGGGGCGAGGGATCTTGGCTATTTGTCTCTGCGGGCTACTGGAGGTTGTAAGGTACCGGTAGTACACTTGGAGTTGCAACGCCAACGGCAGCGCAAAGTGCTGCCATGTGCACCACGCTTCGATCAGAGACGCGCACCACCACCATGTGCAAGACACGCAATACATAGACGCCTTCACAGTGTGTGTGCATGCAAGAAGCCCTGCATACACACTACGTAGCACTACTGGTATAGCAACCACATTTACAGTATGTACCATGCAGCGCCATATAACCTCCCCCTGACGACATTTGGATGGATGTTAGTTATTCGGCGTCCCAAATGCCTATCACCCCAGGTGGTTCATTGTGTCCCTTCCAAAGGGGAGGTTATATGGCACTACACGGTATGCGTCCAAGGCACCTGAAAATTCATTCACCTTGGGACCGTGACCAGAGGCGGCCGACCAGTGCGCGATGGTCACAATCGCAGCCAGCGACGGCACCGCCCACGCGTACTTGTCGACGCATCCGTGCCGAGCCCACAATGAGGCGTAATTACCCACCGGCCAGCCGCGCCCAGGCCCGCTTTCCCTCCAGCGCATGGCCCTGGCATCGCGCAGCCAGCTTTCTGTGAGGAGCGGGTTCGGGAAGGGCGTCAGCTGCGCGTCTCTCTCCATGATGGCGATCCACCTGAGGATGTATGGCGCGGCGGCGCATGAGCACAGGCACGCTTGTTAGACACCTGCATAACCCGGTGTGGTGCCAGTACACGGCCCATACTGTAGTGCAGTCGCGACTGCAGGGTTAGGGCACTACTGGTGGCGGATGATCCATCAGTGCTCCTCCTAGCACGATGATGTGGGTGCCATACATTGAGAAGCGGTGCACAGTCAAGGCATGGAAGCGCCAGTGCATGATCGCAGCAGTGCTGTCACCTCTTGTCAGCCTCTGGGTCCCTGAAAGCCCAGCGCCGCCACGCGTGCGCCGCCCTCGTATCCTTCATCAGCTGCGCCAGAGCGGGATCCCCAACCACCTCGAACCCCTCCCATGAAAGCTGCTGCTCGCCAGTGGCGACAGCGGAGTTGTTGATATTGCTGGCGGAGTCATCGACCGGCGGTACGATGGCGGGGTTGGTATCGCTGTCGCCGCCGCTGCTGCCCTGCGCATCAGGCTCCGCCAGTAGCGGCCAGGTCGAGCGGCAACACCTGCCTGAACTGCTGTGCGGGGCCACCGCCAGGAAAGCTGATGTGCCTGAGACGCAGGCCAATAGCACTGCAGCAGTGCCCCTGCCTGGCGTCATGCTTCATGCAGCAATGGTGTGCGCTGTCGTGTGCTTGAGTCGACCTGGTTGTGAGTTGCATAAAATGAACTTATTGAAGAGAACAACTGGCTGCAGCACAGACTTCAAGCTGAGCAACAGTTACTTCAACAACCAGGGGCGGCGGCTGCAGCCGATGCGCATACCAAGCGCGCAGCGGAGGTGGCGCGCCAGCCGGGCGGCTGCGCCGCGCCGCGCGCATGCTCGCGGAGGGACCGGGCGCGTCTTCCCCGCGCACACGCCCCACGCTGGAGAAACTCCGTCTCAAGCACCCGGGCGGGGACGGGGAGGGGGAGCTGCGGCACGCTGCCGCCAGTGCCAGGGCTGCGGTCGCGGCGTCCCGCGCCGGCGCCGGCGAGCAACCTGCCGTCTCGTTTACAGCAGCGCAGGTGCGGGCCGCCATAGCTGCGTCCAACAAAGGATCAGCTGGGGGTCCCTCTGGGCTTACCAACGCGCACCTGCAGCACTGCCTGCGTGACGGCGACCCGGGTGTAGTTGCCTGGCTGGTGGAGCTGGTCGCCTGGCTAGGCACCACCCTGTACAGCGCGCCGGACTCCCTGCCGGCCGCCTTCTGGGGCGTGCACACTGCTGCACGCCTCAGCGCGGTCGGCGAAAAGGCACGGCCCATCGCGTGC
>JAULBY010030463.1:0-15826 GCA_032358315.1 Ophiocytium majus
CAGAGAGAGCAAGGTGCTCTACAGGAATTGTACAGGACCTGGGTAGGAACTGCACAGCAATGCAGGCCGTTCCCACATTTTCAAATAAATTTATCATAAATAATACCGGTAAGACTACGTGTGAGAGTTGAAATAAATTTATCATAAATATAAGACTACATGTGAGACTTGACACCTACTTCTAGTACAGTACTAGTGTACTGTAGTAGCAAGAACGTCCTGTTCTGTGCACCAGTGATATGAGCTGTTTCTGTTACTGTGCACTTGCTGTATCCTGCCCGACCACCGGCCCAAGAACGGGCGTCTGCGCTCTCAGCCTGCACTTCGCGAGCTGTGCTGCAAGGTGTTTCAAAATTTCTGTAAACCCCACAGGTCTGCACCAAAATCAGGGGCTAAGTAGGAATACTCCTGCTTACCCCCTGCCAAAATCACGCACGCACCGCACCACCGAAGGGGTCTAGACCCCTCAGGCTTTGGCACCACCTTGCGCGCCTTTAAATTTAGAGCCGATGCCAATCGGCAGGGTCGCGTGTGGCAAATGGCAGTGTGAGGTGTGTGAGCACACTGCGCAGTGCCAACGAGTGCGGTGGCACCGGAGTCAAGGCGGGGGCGGGGGCGGCGGCATCCCCCGCCAAAGGCAGCTGAGCTGAGGCAACTGTACGGCAAGCCCGGCCAAGCCGGCGCAAGAGAGTCCACCTTTGGCCTCGCGCCTGGTGACTGGTGTGCTGTACGGTCATGGAGTCTGCGGGCGACGCAGGGAAGAAGGGCGGCACTGCCAGCGCTGAGTGCGTGCCCGGCAGCAGGTACTACGCCGCTGGTTACGTGCCACCCACTGCGGAGGTCACCGGCATCGACCCCAGAGACGTGGTGGGTGGCGATGGCCCGGTGTGCACGCGGAAAATTTGGCGTGTAGCGACCACCGGCACTTCGCTGTAAGCAGTAACAGCCAGGCTGCCATTGGCGTGATTACTCCCACCCGCGCCCATTGCAGAGATTGTCAATACTCGAAAAAACGAGCCCAGCACCAGTACCAGTACTTGTCGCGGCCATCAATACCGGTACCAGTACCAGTACCAGACAAGGCGCACGTACCAGTACCAATACCAGTACCGCGCAAGTGTGTCATTACCGGTACCACTACTAGTACCAGACCGCGCGGCGCGTACCAGTACCGGTACCAGTATCAGTACCGGTACCAATACCAAGCGCAGCTGTCAGTACCAGTACCAATACCTGCACAGCATGTTCATTACCAGCCTCTGGGTAATAACGCGTCTCTAATATAGGCACCAAAAGTGGCACGTGGCGCTCCAGTGACAACCTCAAGTTTGAACTTGTAGGTGTGTGCAGCACTTTTTGAGCCAACCGCCGGCGCTCGACCACCACCCAATGGCGCCACCCCGGCGTGCAAAATAGGCAGGTATCGATTTGGAAAGTATCGATGCAGTGGCGCCAGTCAGTACCAGTGCCAGTACCGCCCGACCCTGTCAATACCGTACCAGTACCGGTACCAGTACTGAAAAAACGTGTCGGTACCAGTATTTCAATCGATACTACCGGTGTGGGTACAGGTTTGCGCTGCAGTATTGACAATCTCTGGTAAACACCCGCTGCAAGTACATCGGCGTTTCTTTTGGTGGCTCCAGAGGCAAACTCACACCCCTCATTGCTTTGCGCTGTCACAGCTGTATGAAATGCAGGGGCACATCGATTTTCGGAACAATTCTACAAGTGGCTCTCGCAAAGTGGTTTCCCCCCCATTGGTGGGCTTCAGCTGCAATACTGACGCGAATAATGTTGTAAGGACGCGGCGGCAGTATCCAACCGCAGTCCTTTTTAAAAACGCATGCCCGCAGAGGAAAGCCAGCGTCACACATGATGGTACACGCACATAACGGTGTGTGTGCGCTGCTCGTGCCTTGAGAAATATTTTTGGAAACTGCACAATCACTGCTCAGGAGCTGCTGAGTTGCTGCAAGCGTGGCGCAGGGTGGGAGCGGGCGACACACCCTAATTAGTGTGCGTCTGCAGCTGCTGCGCTTTCATTGTGCCCCCACAAAGGCTGCGCCGCTGCACTACTGCACGCAGCTGGTTGGCCGCTCAAGCTTTGATTGACGCTCAGAAAAGCACACATGCTCGCTGTCCTTCTTCTATCTTTTGTTTCTCCTCACACGGCCGTTTCGCATACCTCCAGGTGTTCTTGCGCGTCCTTGAGTGCAAAATTAGACCTGCAGCAACATGTATATATGTATGAATTGACAATACCACTTTGTACCACGAAGCGAAGCCGGTACTGGTGCTCCTTTTCCCACACTTTCCTGCACTCCCCTCCCGCTTGCTTCGCAGCTGACAAAGAAATAGGCCCCCCCCCCCTCCTGTTTCAAGTGAAGCAAACCAGCTGGTGGTGGTGGCAGAT
This sequence comes from Ophiocytium majus, assembly GCA_032358315.1. Lineage (NCBI taxonomy): Eukaryota > Xanthophyceae > Mischococcales > Ophiocytiaceae > Ophiocytium > Ophiocytium majus. The sequence continues at coordinate 2,417 of JAULBY010030463.1, forward strand.
GCTGCAGCCAGGCACGACATCCCTCCACGCGAACCTTCACCTTCACCTTCACTGCTCAGCTGCTAGCACCCCAGGCTTGCCCCCGCAGCCAACCGAACTTCGGGTCCATCCGTGTGTGCCGGGCACCAACAAGTGCTGCCGCTGCTGCTGCCGAGCGCTCTCCTGCCCGCTGCTGGTGCCCATGCCTGCCTCCACCCTGAGCATGCCCGCAATGGGCTGTGCTAGCGCCCCTGCAGGGGGCAGGGGGTGCAATCTCCTGCAGTGCACCTCAAGTGCGCACTCTTCTTGTTGCTGGCAAACTGCAATGCAACAGCCAACTTCTGCCTGGCGCCGCATCAACTTTGAACACACGGAAACGGGAATGGAAAGGTGCGGCCACCAGCCCTCCAGCAGGAACGGCAGCAGTGGCGCAGCAGTGGCGGAGGGCACCTCATAGCAGACGGCGGCCGTGGCGTTCTTACCTCCCCTCTTGCCGCTAGCGCCGGCGCTGGCAGCAGGGGTGGCGTGGCCGCTCCTTCTGTGGCAACCGCTACGGTGAGCACACCAGAGGTTGGCAGCCGCCGCGCGCCCCGGTGCTGGTGTGCGGCAGTTGCAGCAAGCAAGCCGGGCATGTGCCCCTACAGGTGCTCTGCAGCCCCTCTCATGACTCCCTCTCCCGCCGTCGCCGCCGCTGCTGCTGCTGCGCCCTTGCAGCAACACAGCCTCAAGTGCGCAGCGCTGTGGAACCAAGTCAGGTGTGAGACAGCTGTTTTCCACTGAGCAACTGCAACCAAGCCATCATCAGAAGGCTGCAACACACATCGTCAGTTTTGAAGCCCACGGCGGCAGGCGCCATGTACAGGGTCGTGTGCGGTGGAGTGAGGCGCACTGCGGCGGGGGTGGTTAGGTGCCGGGGCATCACAGGCGCCCCCGTGGCTCGACCCTCGTTCGCCCCCCCACCGCCCCCGAAACCTCTTCCCAAGGCACCACCCAAACCCAGCAGCGGGGGAGGGGCGAAGAGCACAGCGGCGCAGCAGCAGAGACACCAGCAGCAGGAGGCGGGGCGCAGGGCTGCTGCCGCCACCGAGCAGCAGCAGGCCGCTGCTCAGGCTGTGGAGAACCAGCAACAGCAACTAGGCCGCTTTTCCCTGTGGGCACGCTTCACTGAGCCCCTACGGCCACGGGCACGGCGGCTGTTCGAGTCAATGACTATGGAGCGGCAGCTGCACGTGCCGGTGGCGAGCGGCGCCAGACCGCTGACGGTCCGCACCAACTGGAGCAACGTGTGCGGGCACGGCAGCTTCCTGTTCCTGGCGCTCGGATACCTGGAGAGCGACGTTCTCATGCTGCGTGTAAGTCATTCGACAAGTACGCAAACGTACGTACATTTGACACCTCTGCTGCCGCTGCTGGGGCCGTGCTGCCAGTCCGTCCGGTTCGGAAGCACACGTCTTGCATCGTGTGAAATAACCGTGCAAGCTTGTTCCGTACCGGCAAAGCAGCGCCATGTTGTGGTGCCCCCACAGTCGTGGTCTAGTTCAACCTGTGTAAATTTGAAATAGGAGAGACGTCAATGCAGTTGCAACCACTGAAATCGCCTGCGTTGTGCGCATTGCATGCTCCGTGTCCTTGTGGTCGGAATGCTGGCACCCCCGCCTCCCTCCCACTTCACACACTCGTTCTTTTCCCGCACCTGGTCTCAGGGCACCGCGTTGCATGCTGACTGGCTGAGACACGTCCGCCCATAATCATACAACTCCATCCATTCCTTCATTCATTCATTCACTGCTTCCTAATTCACCCATTCATCCATTCATTCACGCGCACAGGTGTTCTCCGCGGGAGGCATCGTGCTCAGCGTTCTCTTCCAGTACTACCGCCCCCAACCCCTGTGGATCCCCATCAGCTGGAACACGCTGTTCCTGCTCATAAACGGGGGCATGATTGCGCTGCTGGTGTCCGAGAGGCGCCAAGCCAACGCGCTCGGCTCTCCGGAGGAGAAGGCCGTGTACGACGAAATGTTTGCCAAGCTCGGTGAGCCACATCACGCGCGGTTGGAGCTGCGCACTGCGAATCTTGGGGAAATCTTCAACTTTGAAGTTGGGCGGTTGCAGAATGCAAACCACCCGCGCTGGCGGCACCTGTGTTGGGGCAGTTGTACTTCTGTGCGCGGGTTGCACAGTGTGTCATAGCATGGGGAACGGCAGGAATGGCTCTGCATCTGCCGCTGCCGGCATTTGGCATGCGCACCGGGCGACGGTGTGTCCAGAAACCATGCGCGCTCTGCCACCATGTCAGAAACTCCACCAAACATTCTGAACAGAACTTCCGTTTTTGCTCACGAACCCTCGCACGCGTGCCCTTGCTCTGCAGGGCTGAGTGCTGTGGAGCTTATGCACCTCATGCGGCTGGCGGAGGAAAGAACCATACCTGCCGGCACCGTGCTGGCCAACTGTGGGGAGCCGCTCAACACGGTGCGCACGGGCACTTTGAGCTGCTGAGCAGCGCGCGTGCTCAGCAGCAGCAATTGTTTTGGTACTCAGCAGCAGAGCAGTGTGGTGTATGTGAGCTGTCACAGCAGTGGCGTGTGCAGTAGCCTCTCTGTGCTCAGCAGTAGTTATGGTGCTCAGCAGCAGAGCAGCTTGCAGTGGTGCCACAGCATTGCCTGCCGGCAGCAGCAGCAGTGTCACCAGCAGCGCGGAGGCAGTCTTGCTGTCGCCGTACTCAGCTGCACGCCAGTAGCAGCGGCGCTCAGCACCCTGCTGCTGGTCCCATGGACACAGTGTCGCTGACTTGGCGTAGCCACCAACACCAGCATCAGTGGCGTTGGGCACTCTCGTCCCTGTCGTAAACGAGCAGTGCTGAGCAAGTGGCAGGCCCGCCGCACAACATGTTGACATTTGCAGCGTAGGCGCACGCTCACACGTAGCAACCAAGTTTACCCTTGCTCCCTGCTACCTGTGCTGGCAGCCTGGCTCTGCCCGCGTCTGTAACCGTTGTGTAACTGCTCTGTAACCGTTCTGTAACTGCCGCTGCAGCTGTACCTTATCATTGACGGAACGGTGGAGATGTCGGACATGGATGGCGACAGGCTGGGCGGCCTTGAGAGGCACCAGTTCATAGGATCCATGTCCTTTTTGCGCTTCCTCAACACAGTGCAGGTATGTGGCCGATACTAACACAGTAACATTATTCAATGTGATTAAGTTGGGCTAACATGGCATTACTGTTGTCACTGCCTTACTCCAAGCGGCGTCTCACTTCAATATGGTCGACACTGTGGTTGAAGCCCTTGCAGCAGCCTCACTCCTAAAATAATGACGACAGTATCCTTGAATGCTGTACTCACAGCAGTACCACGTGACTGCGGCGTGTCCAACCAGCACTGCCTCACACCAGCTGTCACCAGCACCTTGCGTGTGTTCCCTCTGCATGAACATTGTTGTCCCCCCTGTACTTGCACCGGCGCTAACCATAGGGTACTTGTGATGGGTCACTGCATATTAGCTTTGCATTTATACGCCGCAAAACGCATGCAAATAAGTGTGACACATGACGTTATTCAAAACACTGCATACACACATGCGGCAAATACGCCGTGTATCGCGTGTTTGGGCACAGCAAAATGCTTCAGCACTGCCGCTTCGCATTCTCAGCCGCCAGCACCCCACACGCACCAACGCCGCGCGCCGCTGCCCTTGCCCTCCGCGCCTCCACCCCCGCCCAGGACCACGAACGCGACCGTGACAACGAGAACGCTGTTCTCCACTCACTGCTGTCTGCGCTAGCAGCAGACTTGGATCCAGAGCACTGGGAGATTGACCCGGATGGCCGCTTGGTTGCGGTGGACGCGCCTCACACTGAGAGTGCCAGCCTGGGGGATGAGGAGGGGGGGGAGGGGGAAGGGGAGGGGGAGGAGGGGGAGGGGGAAGATTTGGACGAACATGGGAGGAGCTTGGCGTGCAGCAGCGTCACAGGTATGCGGGGTGGTGGGCGTGCCGCCAGTGGTTGTGTTGATGTGTGTGTGTGTGTGTGTGTGTGTTGTTTGTAGTCTGTGTGTGCTGCATGCCCCTGCAGTGCGCACACATGCAGTCGAGTCGAACAGTTTTTGTGGTCCATAACAAGTTGCTGCTCGTCGTGGGGTAGGGGGAAGTCTTGGACCTGAGTCAATGATGCACAAGAGCGATGAATGGAGTGTGTGCGCAGCAGCGCATCAGACGGGCGTTGTTGTTGATCAGTAGGACCAATTGACAAGGTTACCTCTCCAACCTTTGCAGCTGCGCACAACCACAATAATGTCCATGCACCACCAACAGCATGCCTGAGCGTGCACTTTCTGTTTTCTTGTACACCTTTAATAGCTAATTACATGTACTATGTAGTATGTTGACACATGGGCTGTTTAGCCGTGCACACTGCCTTCATATACAGATTTTTTCTTTCGGAGGACGGGGTTTTCGAGGCAGGCCACACTTCACAGTGTAGCCACCAAACCTGTTGCTGCAAACCACGCGCTGATGCAACTGCCTTCTGTCCTGTGGCGTGCCCTTGTGCCCTTGCCCCTCCCTTTGCGTCCCCTTTGTCTGCTGAGCAGTTCGAACGACCACAGAGTGCCGCTTCTTTGCCTGGGACTTCCACTTGCTGCGCGCATACCTCAAGAACCACCCGCTCGAGGGCAACGCCATGCAGGTACACCCGAACTTCAACTGCAACTTCAACCTGACATTGGCATTGCAGTCGCGGTGCATGCATGCCCTTTTTGCAGGCTGACATCCTGGTTATGCTACACTGGTACTTGGAAATATCATATATACTGTATGGGTGTACTGTGTGCTGTTTGAAGTGTATAGTTTGAAGTATATGTTTGTACGCTCACGTGTTGCGCTGTAAGTTGAAGTACAACCTACAGTTGAAGTTCACTGGCCTGCTGCTGCGGTACGTGCTGGCACCTGCATCAGTAGCTGCCTGGTTGCATGTGAACATACCGCCAGCCACTATGCTGTCATTCAGACTGCCTTTAGCAACAGTGCAGCCACACAAGCGGCATTAACGGCGCCAATGGCTGCAGAGGCATGGGTGTGTGCACTTGCCTGCCACACTCACTACTTGTGTACCCATGTCACATGCGCCAACCACTGGTGCAGCGAAGGTTCTAGCAAGCCACATGACTTGACGGAACTGCTGCCACCATTTTGAGCTCGCTGTCGTGCCACTGGTACTGGTGGCTGATGCTTATGACTGCCATGCGTACCTCGTGTGATGGGGGCCACTGCCATGCCTACAGGTGTCCATTTCTGCTGACCTCACGCGCAAGCTGGACCAGAGCAGGGACCCGCAGCGCAGGTGAGACAAGGTGTCAAATCAAGTTGCCGCTGGTGTCTCTACAGCGCCATGAAAACAATATTCGAGTCGCCAAAGTCCAATCATGTTGCATAGTGCGTTTGTGCACTGTGGTGTGCCGGTGCTATGAGCTGTGAGTACCTTCAACTACTTGAAGTACATGTTTGTTACTGTTACTGTACACTCGAGACCGTGTTGTGGCAAACAGCACAGCCTCCTGCGCTTGTCAGATACTGCACCGCTTCTGCCAAAATACTGCACCGCTTTTGCCAGAATAATGCACCGCTTCTGGCAGCACTGCAGGCTGCGGACTGATGCGAGCGTGTTGCATGGCACTACCCACTGCTCATGTGCGTGCAGGTACCACCAGCTGCTGGTGACGGCCCTGTCAGGAGGCGAGCTCCTGCCGACTGAGAAGAGCAAGCTGCAGCGCTTCAGGGAGGCACACGGCATCAGCCAAGGTCAGCTCCGCCACCTGCTGAGCAGTTTCCCCTACCCCCCCCCCTGGTGCATTTGGTGCATTTGGCGCGGAACGCGCGTTGAGTGTTGGCACAGCCGTGTTGATGCCGTGCTGCCCAGAGCCACCTTGTCTGCATGCTTCCAACAGCACAACGCTGACGCCGACGCCGCTGCTGCTGCTGCCCTGCTCCGCTTCTGCTGCTGCTGCCACCGCCGCCGTCGCTGCTGCTGCTGCTGCCACTGCTGCTCCTCCTGTTGGGTGCTGCTGGTGCTGCTGCTGCTGCCACTGCCGCTGCCGCCGTTGCCGCCGCCACACCACTGCCGCCGCTACTCCAACCTCCTTTCCCCCCAGAGGTGCACGAGGAACTGCTGGCCGAGATGGGGTGGACCCGCTCCGACTACGCTGCTGGCTACCAGAGCAAGGCTATCACCAGCGCCTTTGCAGCGTACGAGGACCTGCTGCAGCAGGAACTGTCGTCTGGGAGGCTCAGTGATGACGGGCGGGCGCGCCTGCGCCGCTTCCGTAGCCAGAGCAACATCGACCCGCAAAAGCACCTGCTGGCGCTCGCCAAAATGTGAGCGACTGCCTCATCTGCGATGTTACTGCAGTACTTTTATGTATTTGCACGTGTGGGCGTGCAAGAGCCCGTGTCATGCATGCCGGAATAGAGTAGTTTTACTGATGTGCACTTGTGGGCGTGCAAGAGCCGATGTCATGACTAGACCACGGTAGTTTTATACTACTGTAGTACATTTATTTGCACTGGTGGGTGTGCAAGAGCCCGCGTCATGCATGCCGGCACTCTCGTAGCCATGGCACATGCCCGGCAGTGTATTTCGTGTTTGGTTGCTGTGGTACAGTTCTGCACGGTGTTTCAGTGGCGGCGTTGCAGTGGGAGGCGCTTGTGCAGCGAGACGGGCCTGCACGTGCATGTGGTAGTGGCACTTGCGCAGTTGTGGGTGGCGAGTCCACAGATGGCAGGCATTGAGTGCGTTGCTCGCAAAAGGCACATGTGCCTCGCTGCCGCCACTGTTTTGCAAGGCTGTGGTACAAGCACAATCGACCTGTTCTGTGTGGGTCACATGAAGAAGCGTAGTGCATGTGTGAGTGCACCGTTTCATGCAGTGTGTGCACACATGTTGCGCCCTTGTAGTGCCCATGTGCCACATGCAATTCTCACCTGCATATGGTGACACCACACACACTGCTACAGCACAACCCTGTAAGACAGCGACTCACTTTGCCCCCCCCCCCCCCCCCCCCTCCTACCCCCCCGTCCTACCCTCCATGCAGCGGCTGGTCATTCGACCAGTTCGAGTTTGGCAGCAAGGAGGCTGCCGCCGCAGGCACGCCCGCCCACTACACCACTCGCCGCCTCACACGCAAGCACTCCAACCAGCCGCTGTCAGCGCCAGGCACGCTGCGCATTCCACAGGTGCCGCAGGGCAACACAGGGCCCAGTGTCAGCGCCATGCGTTCGCACCCCGGTGTGAACATGTCACGCTCGCTGTCGGCTACCATGGGCCCGCCTGGCGCCAGCCAAGGCGCCTGAGTGTGCTCAGCAGCAGCTGTGCGTCCCGGGGGGGGGTGCTCAGCAGCAGCTGTGCTTCCCCGGGGTTGCAGTGCTCAACAGCAGCTGTGCTTCCCCGGGGTTGCAGTGCTCAGCAGCAGCTGTGCTTCCCCCGGGTTCACTGTGCTCAGCAGCCGCTGGGCAGCCCTGCACAGGGCCTGAACTGCTGGTGCTGCACAGCAGCGCTGTGGCTCGGTGGCGGCGGCAGTCTTTGCAAGCGGGCCAGCTAACGTGCTGCTCAGCAGCAACTGGTGTGTGTGTGTAGCATTTGGGCGGCGTGACATGCGCCTTTTTGGGTGGTTGGCTTTGCTGCTGAGCAAGCTGCCCCTCCCTGTATCGCCATCTGTTGCGGGGCACGGACTGTAGATGGGCCAGGGACACGCAGCGTTGCGAGAAAAAGAGGTAGTTAATGGAGCGCCGAGCTTGGGTGTGCGCACTGCGTTTTGCCCAGTCTGTGACGGCTGCAGACGGCAGCGGCGCTCGCCTGGGGTACCCGGGTATACCTGGGCACCCAGAGTAGAAGCGCACATATTCACGGGCGCAGCTTGGCTAGCAGCGACAGAGAGAAAAGCACCCAAGCCCCCACACACGCCTTGGAGGGGAGCGGCGTTGCGCGCATCGCGCACCGCTCCCCACCACGCTTAGGCCCCCCCCGGCCACCCCTTGCTCAGCACCCGCTGCTGAGTTTCACTGGGTTGGTTTGCAGGGGCGGCCTGTGCTGCTGGCGGCAGCAGCTGTCTTGTTTCCACGGGTGCAGCGGCGCGCGGCAAGCAGCGGGGGTGCTGCCTGCGCGCCCCGGAGTTGCTCTACATGTTTTTGTTGGTGTCACTTTCCCATACCGCGGCCGCCGCTTACCTGTGAAAGAGTGCTGCAAGGGTGCTTGTGCAGCGGCGGGCATGCGCGCGCTTTGGGCCGCATGCAGCTGGGGAGAGTCACTTCTGCTTACTTCAACTAGTTGAAATAGCTATGTCACCGGGGGGATGGTGCACAGAATACTGCATGCATGCCTGGCGCAGCCCGGGTGCATCCCTCCTCAATTTATTGTGTATGTCATGCCAAGAGCTGCTGAACACTGCTGCTGGTGCTGCCGCTTGTGCGCTGCTGCTGCTGCTGAGCACCGTTGCTGCTGCTGAGCATTTCTGAGCTACCATTGATGTGCATCTGCTGTGTGGCATTGTATGCATGCATGTGTGCTTCAGCAAGCCATCAACTGCCTTAGCCGCGGCATGTATTCAGCACCAGGCTGCTGGGCACCTACAATCACACAACGCATGGAGTTGCCGAAATTGTCACACTAACCCACCAGCTGCAATGGCACACAAGGGCTGTCGAGAACTGCAGACGAACAGACGTTGTTCATGCTCAAAAGGCTGTTACTGTAAAAAAGGTGGGTGTGTTTTGATGGTGAGTGCAGGGCGCGCACTGCGGCACTGCTCAGCAGCAGCGGCGGCAGCGCACCCTACACCTTGACGACAATCTCCCCAAAGCAGCTGTTCACCCACATCCACGCCAGGTACAGCCCCAGCAGCGGCAGCGACCGCATCACAAATGACGCAAAGTCTCGCACGCGCCGCACCGCCGCGCTGCCTATGGCAAACCAGTCAACGGCCGCGCCTATGTGCTCAGGCTCCACCTTGGCCAAGTACTCTGAGATGGTCTGTGCGTGCGATTCGTCCAGAGGTATGGGGGAGCGCGCCAGGAGGCTTGACAGCAGCTCCGGCTGTATGTGTATCAAATTATACAGGGTTCATGTGGGGGGGGAAAGAGGCGGCGGCAGCGGCGGCGGCAGCAGTATAGAAGGGTGTGAGGGCGGCAATGGCGGCAGGGGTTAGGTGCGGCGGCAGCTACCTCCGCCTGCGGCGTTGGCGTACTTCAAATACTTCGACTGAAGTTATACACCTGGCAACTACTACTACTAGTTCTATTTAGTTGCACTTCTCAGGGGCGTGGAAAGCCCCCAAAACGTCAAGGATGTGCACATGTGTAGTACTTGTAGTTTGATTCATTTGCACTTGGGGGCGTGCGAGAGCCCATGATATGTGAAAGGGCTAGCAGGTGCCAGCAGGCTACCTAGGGCTCGACCTGCCAGGGCAGGTCACCCGCCAGGGTGCCATGCAAGCTACTTGTAGTGACACAGTGCACTGTACTTCAAGTACAGCATAAATGGGCCATGTTGCGGCAGTACCGAAGGCCACTAGGCACATGCACTGCCGTTGTGCCAGGGCGGAGTAAGCCAGTGCGCATCTAGTTCATCACTATCACTCACAATGCTTACATTTTATCCTGCTACTGCAATGAAGTATATGTGAATCACTCTTCACGTGCGCAGGAGGGCGAAAGCGCGCTGAGGAGCGCACATGCGAAAGGCCGCGGCCACGGCAGCAAATCTAAGCTAAAGCTAGTACTTCTTCCGCCCAATGCATACAGTTGGTATTGGCACCCGCTTGGGGGTGCACAAAGAGGTACTTGTAGTACTGCAAAGCATATGGGCACTTCTAGGTTGTCAAAACATGGCACTTTTATGTTGTCGAAACATGCGCAATCACTTACTATGCTGGGCCAGCCACCATGCAAGAGCACCAGGCATTGCCCACACACGCCTGCGCCAAGCTGTCACCATCACTTTATTTCTGTTTTTCAGAACATGCACCATACACGCTGTATACCGGGTACATACTTCGAGTACTTAAAAGTACACGCTCCACACACGGCGCACATAGCTTGCTCATACAGTTTTCGCGCAACCGTACACCTGCTGCTTGCAGTGTGAACCACTATCAACCCCCGCGGCAAGCCCTGTGTGCATGTGCGCAACTGAAAGGACCATGACCAATCAGATGGCCCACTCGCTGTGAGTGGCTGAAAAATCACGGCGCTGGGTACGTTGTATGTATGATGAACTCGCCGTGCATACGGCCTGGGTACGGTACTTGGTCAGTAGGGCTTGTGCCACGCAAGTACCACATGGCTAGTGATGGGTCACGGCGTATAAAGTATTCATACGCTATACCAAATACAGGCGTACCTCTACGTCCAAAAACGCGATGTACAGCGTATTTGCTGTATACATGCGTTCATCTGTATACGTTATACGGCGTATTTACATCCGTTATACGGCGTATGATGCCAAAATTATACGCTGTGACCCATCACTACACATGGCGCAACAGATGTATTGACCAAGCTTCTGTACCATGTGCTGGCAGGGGCCAGCATGCTAGCATGCACGCACTCTGTGAACTAACGAGTGCGATTGACGCTTGGGAGGGTTTCAACCCTCTCCTTTGTTAGCTGACATAAACAAAGTGCACTGCTGGACTATGTAGCCACACAAGAAGGTACAAAGTGCACATGTACTGTACTGTACTGACGTACTTTAAGGAGTACGCATCAGAGCGGGTTAACCAACGCGATAAAACCTTGAAGTACTCCCACCACTCTACAGTGCACTCGCAATTTAGTTCGCTCTGATTTAGTGCGGTATGCGTTTTAATGCGGGGTCCTGAGACCTGTCACAGACGACATGATCCTATATAAACGATACATAATGCCCTACTTGATCTAGTGCGGGTCTTGCTTTAGTGCGGGGTGGTACAGTGGTGCACTACCCCACATTAAATCGCGAGTGCACCCTGTATCTCAGCACCTTCGATATTAATGCAGGTGCACACAGTTGTGAACGTATGCAACTAAAACTTGATGTTGGAGCAGCATTGACATGGATGCTGTGTCAGCTGTCATGCACCCAAATGACGTGTATTGCTGGACTATGAAGCCTAGCAAACGAGTACAAACTGCACATGTGCTATGCACTCCGCTGTCCAACCCACAAGTATGTGCATGCACAAGCGTGGTGGAGAGTACTAACTGCATGCAAGCGGCGTCATGGAAGCATCTTGGTAAAAAGCCACACTGGTGCCGGAAACTCCGTTATCAATTCACTTGCGTACTGTCTGCTTTTGAGTTTTGTCAAAGTTGGTTGCCTCCGACCAGCAAAGCAACCCACACGGTCCACACCACTGTCGCCACACTGAAAGGCACAGCACTACTTGACACACATGTGCTCAACAGTGTGTTGCCTCTTCACTTCAACTACGCAGTTCAACTATACACTTCAACTGTCGTCATGGCCACTTAACTTACCCTTCAACCTGCACAGCGCCTGCACACACACCATGTGACAGTACGCCATGGTGCCACATGCCACTCGCACAAACCCACACAACGCATGAGTAGTCATACACCTAACTATGTATAGAACTTCCTTAAATACTACAGTGCTGTAGTTATTACATGCATATTATGTGTACGAAGTACCTGTACATGGTTAACGATACTATAAAAAGGAGTGCATGAAGTGTAATTACACAGACGTCTTCTCCCTACATATTCTAAATGCAAAATGAAGTGTATGCCAGCCACGCACGCACCTTGGCCGCCTTCTTGAGAAGCGTGCACACCACCGCCTGCGTCTGCGGCAGCCTCAGCTGCTGCTTCACCGCCCTCCCAATGCTCTTTGCAATCCGGTTCACCGACTCCCCATCCATCCCCCCTGCCCCCCCCCCCCCCATCCCCCCCAGTAGCCCCGCCAGGGGGTTGCCCCCCACCGCCCCCCCCATCCCCCCTAGCAGTCCCATGAGACCACCGCCGCCAGCGCCGCTGCCGCCGAATGGAGCCGCTCCTCCGAAATTTCTCATTGGTCTGGCGATGAGTGGCTCCAGGGCTGCCGCGAGCACCGGTGCGGCTTTTTCTTCCGTGGCCGCCATTTCGGCTGTGGTATTTTGTTGACGGTTGTGTGGAGGGGAGAGATGGGATGCTGTTGGTGTGGAGTGTGTGTTGGTGGTAGCGAAAGTGCTGATGGCAGGGCTGTGCGTGCGAAGGCGCGTGCATGGGTGTAACCGCTTCAGCTGGTTGTGCCACCGCCATGTGGTGGTAGAAGGCAGTTGGTATGGCATATGCATGTGTAAGGTGCAGTCTGTAGTACCAACAAGAAGGTCATTTACTTCAGTTGGTACACGTCAGTGTTACTGAGGATACCCCCAAAGCTACATCGGAGGAATGTAAATGGAAATATAGGACAACTTCAAGGGTAGATATATCGGTTTGTGTGCTGCCAGGGTAGGGTCTGCTGACGTACCTGGGCACGCCAGCATGGTTTGCAAATCCGCTTAATGCCCTCATGAAACAGCTGCATACTCATACTTCGAAGTACATGTTGCCATTGTACCGTATGTTACGGAGGTTAAGGGGGGGCTGTTGAATAAGGGGGGGTACGGTAGTTAAGGGGGGTCTTAATCAAAATACAGCCGCACTTCGTCGACTTGATGCTTTATAAAGGGGGAGTACGTTAGATAAGACCCCCCCCCTAGCAAAAATGCAAAGCAGCGACAAGTTTTCAGGGGCTGCGTAGCTGCCGCAGCAGCTGCTTCGCCCGAGACTGCCCAACTCACACATCACACTGCAGCCGCAGCCCGCGTGCACTGCAAGAGACGTCATTTTAACTGCATGTACAGCAATGCTGCAAGCTGGCAACAACAGGCCTGCCACACTGTCGCAGCAAACAGGCAAACAGCACTTAGATTCGAAGACCCAGTGGGTCAATGACACCCAGCTACAATAATTGACCGCACAAGTCATAGCCTTCTCATTTGCTAAGGCAGCCTTGCAGCCGGGGCTGCTGCCGCCTCAGGGCTCTGGCGGTGCCACCCACTACCACAGCGGTGGCCTGGTCAGACATCGCCGCCACCACGCCTCACTACCTTTGTGAAGGCAGAGCTGTCAAATCTTTTTGGTCAGGTAGCGTGCGCAGAGCTCAGCCTGGTCCAAGTTTTGTTCATGAATTCACCAGTCGGTACTAACGTTGAGTTATCAAATCACGTGCGCACACCATTCATGATGCAGGCTGGCGCCGCCCCCCCCTCCCCTTATTCTCGGTGATGCGCTGCTGCGGACGCACTTCGCGCAGGCAAAACTTTATAGGGGGGGTGTACGTTAGATAAGGACCCCCCTTAAAAAACATAAGCTCCACACCCCTAAAATATGCTAAGGGGGGGGGCCTTAA
>JAULBY010030474.1:2973-13428 GCA_032358315.1 Ophiocytium majus
GGGGGGGGGGGGGGGGGGGGGGGGGGGGGGGGTTAGTGGAGTGGGTGGAGCACATACTTCGATGTTCCGCTATTAAAAATTAAAAAAACAAACACTTCGAAGCATATTTCAAGTACTTGAAGAACATATTACAAGTGCAGGTGTTTATTTATTTATTTACACATGCCGGTACGTTTTTGTACATAATGTGTAGATACACCAATAAGTGGCTGCTCCCACCAGTCACAAGGCACCGAAGTACCCTCCCGCCCTCCCCCCCCCGCCCCGCCCGCTCACCATGGCCATGTAGAAGTTGACAAAGTCCACCTCCCCCTCGCTGATGAGCACGCTCCCAAACCAGAACAGCAGCGCAAAAGCCTCCAGCAGAATGCCCTGCGAGAACCCAAAGGCGACGCCGCTGCCGACCGCGCGCTGGGAGCGCTCCGCAGCATTGCCGCGCAGCGCTGCATGCAGTGCGCAGCAGCACCGGTGGCGGCGCGCAGGGTAGGAGCAGCGGTGGCGGCGCGAGGGTTGGGGCAGCGGTGGCACTGCTGTGAGCCGCCGGTCGGGACAAGAAACACAGCTTTTGCGATGTTATGAGCATCATGTTAGCGCATGAGTCGCGGCCACTGCACAGCGCTGCATAAAGTGCGCAGCATCGGCGGCGGGGCGTGGAGAACGGGCGGCGGCGGCAGTGGTATGAGCCACCGGCCGGCACAAGAACGGCAAGGAAGCGGCGGCGGCGGCAGGATTGTGAGCCACCGGCCCGGGCATGAAACAACAGCTCCTGTGAGTGATGATGGCACACAAATTGCTGCCACTTCTGTACTGTCGGGGGGTTTTTTAGCATCGGAGTGCGGCTGGGGGCACGCTGCCCTCAGCTGCCACGATAGCAGCCAGCCTACTTCAACTTCAAACTTCAACAACGTACCCGCCGCCATGTGTACCTTCGTTGTACTGGTCGCTGAGGGCCCTCTGAAATGCAAACACCCGGACGGTGGAGATGCCGTTGAGCGCTTTCCGGAGAACGGTCCCAGCCTACTTCAGCTTCAAACTTCAACACAGCACCAGTCACCATGTACTTCTGCTTGAAGTACCTTCGTTGTACTGGTCGCTGAGTTCCTTTGAAGTGCAAATGCCTGGACGGTGGATGTGCCATGGAGCGCGTTCCCCAGAACGGTCCCAGCCTACTTCAACATCAAACTTCAAGAAGTCACCCGTCACCATGTACTATTTGAAGGACCTTCGTTGTACTGGTCGCTGAGCGCCCCCTGAAGCGCAAACGCCTGGACGGTGGAGATGCCGTTGAGCGCGTTCCCCAGAACGGTCCCCGCATGCACCCCGTCGTCGCTGTCGGCCCCGCCCCAGGCACCTCGGAAGAGCGCATAGCGCACCACGCCAGCAAAACCTGCAGCAAAAATAGCAGGGGGGATGGGGGGCACATGGGAGAAGGTGAACAGTTGAAGAGCCGTGAAACGGCGCTGCTAACGGTGGGTACGAGTGGGCTTGCAGGTGCGGTGCGGTATATGCAGGGTTGCCGGAATCGTAATTATTTTTGAAATTACTCCGTAATTCGTAGTGTCACTTCGCCGTAACCCTATAATACTTGCAACACCTTCCACAATATTTTGTGCTCAGCACAGTCGGACCAAGAGTCATTGTAGGCTGTCGTACGCATCTGCAGCGGGTGTGATGGAATTGCCGTTGACCGTGATGTCCCGAAATTACGATTCCAGCAACCCTAGGTATATGGTACCAGATGTGCTTGGAGCATACTACTTCAAAAAGTATGATGTGTTTGTGGGCACTGCGCCCAAGTGACAAGACGTCACGTCGGCGCACCTGCTACTGCACCTACTGCTAGAAAGCGCGCACACCCAACTAGCGGTGGCACCATGCACATGGGCCACAAGCCCTATAAACATCATAAATGAACATACCACGTACCGGGTACTACTCGCCTATACTTCAAGTAAGAGTAACAGTCCCTGAAAAAGCACCCACCAACAGCGTACGGCAACTAAATAAAATAAATACGTCTATGTGTATATACATGTATACTTGTAGAAGTATACACTTTTGTGCGGGCGGCAGAGAACACACCACAATAGTGTCAGCCAAGCGGGGCCAGCAGACGTAAACTCATGTATTTTCTGCCGCTTATATTTAGCATATTGTCAAGTGGTAAGGAACTAAGTGTGCCTGCCGGTCTGGGCGGCAGTGCCGCTGAGCAAGCCACAACGAATAGTACTTGTAAAAGAAGTATGAACATAATGATATCTACTACTTCAGAAGTACAAGTAGGCGGTCCCGCGAGGAAAGTGCACTCCCACACACACAGCAGCGGCACCACGCTTGCAGCCAACCTGGCACGCCACCACGAGGCTCACCAGAACGCCTGTTGGGAGTGTTTCCACCAGCTGAGCTGTAACCCTAACACACACCAGGCACTAAGACAATACAATCTGACTGTGTGCAACCGTCGCATCGATGCGCCTGCTGCTCGTACAAGGACGAGCAAAAAGTCACCAAACACTTCACCCACTCACCCAGCAGTGGCACCACACACATTGCCACGATCCCGACCTGCCACTAGCCCCACCAAAACGCCCCTCAGGGCGTCACCACCAGCTGAATTGTAACCCCTATCATACACCAGGAGCTAAAACAAAAAGCATCTACTGTAGTGCAACAGCGCCACTGAGGCGCCTGGTGTTTTTTCAAATACCTCACTAGAAGTACGGGCCAAATGGTCCCCAAAAAGTTCACCCACTAACCTAGCAATGGCACCACTGCCACACCAGTGTCACCACCAGCTGAAATGTAAGCCTACCGCACACCAGGTACTGAACTAAAAAATCATGTAGTGCAACAGTTCCAACGATGCGCCTGCTGTCCAAGTACGAGTATTAGTCCCCCAAGAACTCACCTGGCGGCGGCACTGCACACATTGCCACGAGCCCGGCCTGCCATGCCGCCACTAGCTCGACCAAAACGCCCATCAGGAGCGTAACCACCAGCTGAATTGTACCTATCATACATCAGGTACAGTGTACTACAAGAAAGTACAAATGTTTGGAGCGTGTGTGTGCAACAGTCCCACCTAAGCGCCTGCTGTTCGTGTACGAGTTTGAGTAAACCGGTCCCCAAAAAAAGCAGACACTCACCCAGCAGGGGCACCACGCACATGGCCACGAGCCCAACCTGCCACGCCGCCACCAGGCCCACCAAAACTCCCATGAGAAGCGTAACCACCAGCTGAATTTTGCCGCCCACATCCACCCCCGTAGCGCGCGCGACCGCGGCGGCGTCTGACTCGAGGCTGGTGGTGAGCGCGCCGGTGCTGTGTGATTCATCGTCGAACCAGCCAATGGAGTGGCGCATCACCTGTTGGCGGCAAGGGGGGGGGGGGGGGCAGCATTTTCGTGTTACACCTACTTGACTGATGCATGGATACAAGTTCACCGGGGGAGCAGAGCCTGCTGCGCCATCCGACACCCCTTGGTACGTGCGCGTGTTCATCCTACATGTACATCATAGCGTAGTACATACTTCTAGTAGTACAAACTTGCACTTCCTGCCGTGAAGGCGGCCTCGCGCAGCCTGCGCGTGAGACTCTCCCCCGGCGTTGCAAAGGCCCGTCAAGCGCAGCCCACAACCTCAACAACGCATGAACCTTCAACTTCAACATAACATAACATGAAACTTCAACATAGAATGCAACTTCAACACAAACTTGAACTTACTGCCGTGAAGGCGGCCTCGCGCAGCCTGCGCGTAAGCCTCGCCCCCGACGTTGCAAAGCCCGCAGACTCCATGAGGTGCCCCGCCAGCGTGGCCACCGCCAGCACGATGAAGGCCAGCACCCACGACGTTCCGGTGGTGCGGATGTCGTCGGCGTCTGGCAGGTAGAAGGCGGCCTGCACGTCACAGGCACAAGAGAGCGCAAATTATATGATGTACTACGAAGTATACCCCATGTGTTGTTTCCTAAAACTTCCTGTGTGTGCCACTTGATCACTTTTCTAGGTTGCACGACTTGTTGTTAGGGCCAGCACCATAGGGCGGTGGGAAAAAGGCATTCGCATTTGGGGGGGGGCGGAGGGGATCCAGAGGCCTGCCAAAAACCATATGTTCGATCAATATTTTTAAGAAGCACCTAAAAGGGTAAACTTCGAAGTATATACTTCGAAGTACTTGAAGTATATACTTCGGAAGTACTTGTACATACTTCGAAGTACTTGAAGTATATACTTTGAAGTACCTGAAGTATATACTTCAGAAGTACTTGAAGTGTATACGTGAGGGGTATGCATATAGGGTATCTCTTTTCCATGTGTACAGCTGATGCCATTGAGGCATGCCACTGCGCTAGTGCGCCCGTTGCAGGAGTGGCGGCAAACTGCGAGCGTGTGGTTGCATCATGATTGCCGCACATGACTAGCACAAACTTCCACAGTGGTATGTTGATACTATAGTCTTATTTCTCGAAGTAATACCACGTAGTACTTGCATTGTTGACCAATGAGCAAGTGCACGGGGTCCTAAGGGCAGCGCAAGGTAGCACAGGCGGTGCACGTGAGAGCGCCGGCATGCCACCACGCCTCTACTCAATGGCACCGCCCGCTACGTTACCAGCACACACGAACCTGACAATAACGGCTGATGAAATGCGAAGTGGCACGGCATGACTGCTGCTTCCGCGAGTCAACGGCCCCACGCCAGCAACGTCTGCCTTGACACTATCATCATCACTGCTGGCAGAGCGCGGCCGCACCCGCGCCACAGACGGCACACGTGCACATGAAAAAACGGTTTCACGTCGGTTACAGGTCGTTTCGCGGCAGTTTCATGGTCACCTGGAGCTGCGCCAGGATGATGCCTTGCATGGGGAAGCGCGCGCCCAGCAGCACGGACCCAGTGACCTGGCACATGCGGCAGCGGCAGCAATGGCGGCGGCAGCAGCAGCAGCAGCGGCGCAGGCAGCACCAGCAGCGGCGGCGGCCGCAGCGGCTGTCAGCAGCAGCAGCAGCAGGAGGCAGCAGCAGCAGCAGCGGCACTGGCGGCAGCGGCACCGGCGGCAGCGGCAGCTGCGGCAGCAGCGGCGGCTGTGGCGGCAGCAGCGGCGGCTGTGTCGGCAGCAGAGCCAGCGCTCAGCAGCTGCTGCGTGGCTAGGTCAGCGGGGCAGTGCCATGGCGTGTGCTCAGCTGCAACTGTGCTATTGTGGATGGCGTGCCAGCTGTTGTTTGGTCCGCCATGAGGAGGACATGGCGGCATAAGCAGCATCCGCCGAGTGGGGCAACATACCTTTGCGGCGTGCCTCAAGGCTTTGATTGGGGCAACATGCCTTTGTGCCATGCCTCAAGACTCTTGAGGCGTGTCGCAGAGGCATATTGCTCCAGTCAGCAAATGTGGTGTAGGTCGCCATGTCCCCATGCTCCCGCTCTTGAGTCAAGCGCGGGAGCAAGGAACATTGGACAAAACATGCAAAGCGTGCAACCTTGCCGGCATTATTCGTTTCAAAAGAGCCCTAGGGGCATATGGCAACCACCAAACCCACGCCCCCGCTGAGACTCACCCCCATGGCCACCCATGAAAAGTCAGGCTCCTGCAGCCGCCACAGCCGCCCCAGAGGCGCCACGGCCACCGGGCGCTTGCCCCCCCCCTCCCCCTTCCCCTTCCCCGTCTCCCCCTCCCCCTTCCCCCTCCTCCCCTGCTTCCCCCGCGCGCCGGAGACAGTCGTCTCCGGCGCACGCATCACGGCGACCGCGCTCGTGGAGGGCTGCCGCGCGTCCGTGCGCTGAGCACCGCACCCTTTTGTACTTGAAGTTAAAGTTGAAGTTGTGGCAGTTTCGCTGTCGCCGAGCGCTTGAAGTTCGCAGAGGTGCGCGTAGATGCTGCCAGGGGCCGCGGAGAGCTGCGCGTGCGTGCCTATTTCGGCGATGCCGCGGTGCGCGATTACGGCGATGCGGTCCGCGCCCTGGATGGTGCTCAGCCTGAGGAGGTGCTCAGCAGCAGCAGCAGTGCAGGAGGACGTGCTCAGCAGCAGCAGCGGCGGAGGTGCTCAGCCGCAGCAGCGGAGGAGGTGCTCAGCACAGTAGCGGAGGAGGTGCTCAGCAGAAGCAGCGGAGGCGGCGAGCGGCGCCAGCGGCAGCAGAGATCGAAAGTAGAGGTTATCAGCGGCAGTTGGCGGTGGCGGCAGCAGCAGCAGCAGCAGTCGGCGGTCACCATCAGCGGCGACAATACCAGCAGCCGCGGTTGCTGCAGGAGCCACCTCAGTGGCAGCGGTGGTTGCAGCAGCAGCTATCAGCAACACACAAAAGCAGCCGGTGCACGTTTGGAACACATACATCTGGCAGTCAAATGTGTGTTCGCACACCTGAGAGTGCGACAGTGCCGGTGGTGCGCTTCTTGAGGGCGCACAGCTGGTCAAAGCGCGTGCCGCACACTTGAAGTTTGCAGCACAGCACAATCACAGAGTTGAAGTTGTGAGTGTGCGCACCTGTGCGCAATGGTGACGGTGGTGCGCTTTTTGAGGGCACGCAGCTGGTCAAGCGCGTGCTGCACGATGGTCTCACTCTCGCTGTCCAACGCACTCGTGGCCTCGTCTGCGGCGTGGGCGTAAAACACAGCACAGTGTGCCGATTAGTTCATACTGCGAAGTATTCACATACTTGAAGCACATGCGTCTGCAGCAGGCAACCTGGCCATAAAAAAAAGGTAAGAATATGCAAAGTATAGAGTGTCTGTTTATAGAGTGTTTGTTTACAAACGGTAGCAAATTACACCGTACTGTAGCGCGCTGGTGGCCTCGTCTGCGGCAGGCATCGTGGCATAGAACAAAGCACGGCACGCCAATTACCGTACTTCATATGCATATATACTTCAAGTATTACGTACGTAGTACATGCATAATGCATTTGTTGCCGTCTAAGAAGAAACACACAAAGTTTGAGGGAGGTGAACATATTGAAAGCCCAGCTTGCGCGCTCGCGGGCTCGTCTGCGGCAGGCAGCACGGGCATAATCACAAGGTACAGGAGTATGAAAACTACTGTACAGCGCTCGGCCTTGCATGGCACCCTGGCGGGCGGCCTGCCCTGGCAGGTCGAGCCCTAGGTAGCCTGCTGGCACCTGCTAGCCCTTTCTTTGTACACATACTTTGCCATGCATTTGCCAAGTGCCTTGGCCACCAGTGAGTGTGGTGGCATATATGTCATGGGCTCTTGCACGCCCCCAAGTGCAAATAAATAAAAATACTACACAGTGTTTAAAAACGGCAACAAGTTACAGTGTACTGAAGTGCGCTCGTGGCCTCGTCTGCGGCGGGCGGCGTGGGCATAGAGCACAAGGCACAGCGTGCGCATTACTCTGTATTCATTTTTAACACCAAAACTACTTAGTACACTGTTCCTTGCAACCACACAAAATTTGAGGGAGGCGCAATCATTGAAAGGCCCGCTAGTCTGCACAACTGCAGGAAACAGCTGTTAAAACAAGGTGGTGCTGCTACGACCGGAGAGAGGAAGCACAACCATGAGTTGGTCCACGACACAGCTCTGAATGCTGCCATGACTCATAAGCGCGGCATCGTCAACTGAAAGTTGTATTGATGGCCGTGAGTCAAATGAGTTGAAATGGCACACCACTCTGACTGCACCGGTGAATGCTGAGTGTGTGTCAGCAGTCCAGAGACACGGTGCCATGTGCACAAAGTTGATGGTAGTGCAACTTCAACTTCCCACCCGCTGAGCAGTACACAGTCCCCCAGCCGGACAGACACGTCCCCAACATGAACTAGTACAGTAAAAGTCGGCCCCTAGAAACTTGAAATTGTTCTGGAGGCATATGCGGCTTCAACTCGGTTGAGCTGGCGCTCAGCTGGCAGCAGTGTCGCGCGGTCCTGGGTGATGGCGTGCGCAATGGCCCGCCAAAAGAGAAAAAAAAATGGCACTTCAACATGCATTTTGAACTTCGACAGTGCACGCTGACCGAGCAGGAGAATTGTAGGGCTCTTGATGATGGCACGTGCAGCGGCCACGCGCAGCTTCTGCCCACTGCTCCGCAATGCACGTCAGCTGAGACTGGGCGGAAGTCAATGCCGATCACTTGAAGTTGGTCATAGTGACACACTTGAAGTACGGCAGTAGCATGCAACTGTAACTTGGTTGCATGAATGCCTATCGAGCAGGAGAATTGTAGGGTCCTTGACGATGAAGTGTGCAATGGCAACGTGCTGCCCGCCGGAAAAGGAAAGAGAAGAAAAATTTGGCAAAAGAGAGAGAGAGAGAGAAAAAAAACAAGATGGCACTTCAACATGAAATTGCAACCTGAACAGTGCACGCTTACCGAGCAGGAGAATTGCAGGGTCCTTAATGATGGCGCGCGCAATGGCGACGCGCTGCTTCTGCCCGCCGCTTAGCTGCAGGCCCCCCTCGCCGACGTCGGTCGCATAGCCCAGGGGAAAGGCCTTGATGAACGTGTGCGCGTTGGCAGCCTACCGCCGCCACAACATCACACAGGGAGGACAAGGATCAGCGCCTCCCATGCATGGGCACACCTGCAGTGCATCTGTTATATCTAGTGATGGGTCACAGCGTTTAAGTTTCGCATTATACGCCGTACAACGCATGTAAATACACGGTACAACGTATACAGATGAACGTATTTATACGCCAAATACGCCGCATATCGCGTTTTTTGGCGTAGAAACACGCGGTATTTGTAAACATTTGAAATACGTTGTACGCCGTGACCCATCTCTAATTATGTCTACTTCTGAAGTGTATAATACCGGTACTGTATACTCGAAGTATGTAAAAAACAAGAGGTGGAAGTAGACGGCGGGCGTCGCGCGCTGCCTGGCTGTCGGCCTGGGTGTTGGAGATTAGAATAACGTGTGGGAGGGAGGTAACCTTCGGTCAATTTAATTCATAGGATAAGACAAATGCCGCCACTGAGGCACGTGCCGCCGATGCCGAAAACACCGCCAGTGATGCCTTCTGCGGCAACGTGCCCTAGCTGCTGCTGTGCAAATGCCGCCGCTGAGGCACGTGCCGCCGCTGCCGCAAACACCGCCACTGACGCCTTCTGTGGCAGCGTGCCTTGGGTGTGTGTGTCCTCCTGTGCGCGCACCTTTCAAAAACTCAAAAACTCAGGGGTTTCAAAAACCCGGGACGGCACCCAGGTTAGGTCGCGGCAAACAAAGCCCGGGTCAATTCCACCATCCTATGGACTTCGTGGATGAACTACTAGGCGTGCGCCCGCACGCAGTCCGCTTACGCTCCCTGCCCGCCGATAAAATGCTTCAGAATTACATTTGTACTGCTGTAGCACACACATACTTCGAAGTATATACATGTATTGGTATACTTCGAACTATGTACATGCATGTACATACATGTTACATTATGTACTTGGTATCAGTATCCAACCAGAGTGCACAATGCCTGTCAGCGCCAAATGACAGCTGAGTCAGTGAGTTGAGGGCTAAGAAAAAGGACATCACGCCAAAGGCTGAGCAGGTTTTGCACACGCGACACAGTGCGCGGGCAGCACCCGTCACTTGCTGTGGAACAGCAGTGGCGGTGCTGCACGTGCACGCAGGCTGGGTCAGACAGATGGTGCTGTGTCGTGTGTGTTTGGTGTGTGCTGCGTGCGTGCTCAGCAGTGGGCAAAACTGTGGTATGGCTGGTTGGGGTGCTCCAATGAGAGTGCAATGTGTGTCAGCAACAGCTGAGGGATAAGAAAACACAGTTGTATGGATGGCCGGAGTGCCGGGTGCAGTCACCCTGGCGGCGGCCGCCACCACCTCACCCGTTGCATCGGGTTCTGCGCTGTAACATTGGCACCCACTGATACTTGCAAGTATGTATTACTGTCCATACATGAAAAAAAGAAACCTGTTCGGGGCTTATCAGCTTGGAAAGGAGAAGTTGAAATTGACAACACAACAGAGGGGCACTCACCTCGGCGGCCGCCACCACCACCTCCTATGTTGCGCCAGGCTTTCCGCTGTTGTCACTGGCACCCAATAGTCCTTGAAGTAGTCATTATCATTTGTTATAAGTAAAGAATCAAGTGCTCTCAATTACACTTCAGTATGACGCGAAGTATGATACACTACAAGTAGTGAAGTATGTTACTGACACAACAAGCACTCACCCTGGCGGCCGCGACCACCTCCTCGTCTGTTGCGCCGGGCTTTCCGCTGGCAACGTTATCTCGGATCGTTCCTGAGAACAGAACAGGCTCCTGTCCCACATAGCCGATCTGAGGCATGACAACGTGCGGGGAGAGCGCATGAGCAGACGTGCACGCCTGAAGTGCACATTAAGTTCACCTTCAACTTGTGGGTGCTGATATGCTGTTGCTTTGTTACTGTGTGTACACACTGCAGATCACAGAGGGGGCTGTACAAAGGGGGGGGGGGGCGTTATGTCACTATACGCAACAGCATGCTAGCTCTGTAAAAAGA
>JAULBY010030485.1:0-15821 GCA_032358315.1 Ophiocytium majus
CGCCTTGGCCGTCAGTCAGCACAAAGCAGAGCCGCCTCTGCTCAGGCCGCCTGTAGAGCATGTTGTGCACGTGCGCGAGGGCGGTCGCGTCATCTGAGCCGCCCATGCCATCGATGGACTCCAAGAGGGTGATGGCTTTTTTGTGATTCATGCTCCAAGGCTTGAGCACTGACGTATAGTCATCGAACGTCACAAGGGAGGTCGCCACTTGAGCGGCTGACAGGGTTTCAAGCAAGGCCGCGCATGTTGGAGCGGCTGAGGCCATGCGGGTTGTGCGGGGTTGTCCGGCCTTGACTCTGATGCCGTCATACATCGAGCCTGACACGTCAAGCAAAATGACCACGGCAGAGTCGATGCCCTCTTCCTCATATCTGCGCTGAAACAGATTTGGGGTGAGTGAATGCTTGGTCAAGGCACGTACGTTTAAACGGCCTGATTTGAGGTTGCGCTCGAATGATTCGGTCGCAGTGTTTTCAAACAAGCGTTTGACTTCATAACGTAATTTGGCGGGAATCATGATCAGCCTTTCAAATTGAATTTAGGGGAGTCGCCCACGTGGTAGGCATCACGTGCCAAGCGAAATTGTGCAGAGTAAGTGCCTGTGGACTCAGTGCCCTTAGGAGCGCGGTTCTGAGGCTCTACAGGGGCGGCAGTGACGCGAACTGGGGGACGTGCTACCCCTCCCCCGCCTTGGCCTTGATCGTCGCCCTCAGCCTCGCCTTCGCCTTCGCCTTGGCCTTCGCCCTCGGCATCGCCCTTGCCTGTATCGCCTTGGCCTTGGTCGTCGCCATCGCCTTGGCCGTCTTCGCCCTCACCGTTACCAGTGCCGCCTTGATCGTCGCCCTCTTCGCCTTCAGCGGGTTCGCCATCATCGCAAGGCTGACCTACGTCTTTGCCCTTGGGCTTGTCAGTGGGGCGGCCACGTGGGGGCGGCTCAGGGTTAACAGGCGGCTGAGGGGGTTGCTCTTGGTCAAGCATGTTTAAACGCTCATACACCCACACGGCCACGGCCAAGGTATCGAATGAACTTGAGCACAGGGCAGTCCGTCTCACGGCCTCTTCAAAGATGGGCTTCAAGCCCTTCGCCACAGGCACTCGCACTGTCGCGTGGGGACGTGCATACACTGCAAGCACAAAGGGGTATTGCGCGGGATCTGACCAGTCGATTTTGTTGCCATCGCTTTGAACGTGGTCAAGGGCTTGCGTTGCCATGTCATCGATGAGAGTGCCGAGCAATTCGGCAATGTTGCCAGTGAGTCCGGCCTTGATGGCAGTGGACTCGATCCAAGCGTCTTCGATCGCGTTGTGCAGTGCGTCAACGTATTGGCTATTGGCACGCACGTTGAAGTTGGTGTACTTGCGATGCAGTAATTCATGGATCACAAAGCCAACATACTTGGCGAGGTCTTTGCGAGTCATGATCGCGTCATCGCGCACGTTGGCGAGGCGAATCTTGCCCTTGGAACTGATGGCGGCAGTTTGAGTGCCTTCGCACCATTCAATGGTCACTGAGGGCAGTGTGAGAGCCGCGCACACCTTGTGCCCGAACAGTTCCACTGCGGGGCGGAATTCCCAACCAAAATAAGTGTTTTTCATGTTTAAACGTCCTATTAAATTAAAGTGCTGATCAACTTGGAATCGATGCATGAAAGCTTGATCGACTCAAGCACTGGTGCGCTCTCAGAGGGCTGACGTGCGGCAATGGTTGTCTTCCAAGCCTCATCTACTGTCATCACCTTGACTGCGCGAATAAAGGCCATTACAGAGCGGATCGAGGGGGCTTCCACAATGTCGCCTGTCTTTGCCTTGGAACGTGCCACGTTGATGGCCTTGAGCACGTGCTCGGCCAAGCGAGGATCGCACCCAGTACGGTTGACCACGGCCTTGGTTTCCAAGTCAAGGGGCATGAAAGTAAAGGGGATCAGGCGGCTGAAGCGATCGAGGGTTGCCGAGTTCATGGGGGTTGTGCCCGAATAGCGGCCTGATTCATCGCCATTGCCTAAGGTATTGTCAGCCCCGAAAATCATCACACCTTGTGCCTTACGGTGTGTCATGCCGCCATAATTCACCACGGCATCGGCCTCTAAAAAGCCATTGAGCGGGGCAAGGTTTCCCGCCTTGGCGAATGAAATTTCATCGAGCAAGATCACGGTCGCGGGGGTGACGTATGCCTGTAAAAAGTCGCCACGTTTAAACACACTTGAACCATTTTCCAAGGCCTGAGCACCCGCGTAATCATCTGCGGTTGTTTGTGCGTGAAAGTTATAGCGCACGTATGGGCGGCCTGTTTTGGCCGCGAATTGGCTTGCAGTTTGTGACTTACCTGTGCCTTTATCCCCGCCCATGAACGTGTTTTCACCAGTGTCTTGAGACAACAAAATGTGACGCAGAATTCCATGAGTCCATACAAAGTGGGGATCTACAGGCGGGGCATCGGGTGCGTTGTAAATGTCAACCATCATGACATCGCCCTTCATGTCGCGCACGTCAAGGCCGAACACGTCAAGGCAGGGCTTGCGATCGATCACGTGAACCGATGCCATGGCCGCGACTGTCGCCTGTGAGCCAGTGGCTTGAACGGCCTCATTGAACGGCTTGAATGCATCGGCCACGGCCTTGGTCACCTGCGCTTGGATCGAGGCGGCATCGATGCCCTTAGAGGCTTGCTTGCCCATGGCCTTGAGGTCATCGCGCAATTCAGTGATCACGCTCTCAAGGTTGCCCGCCATTGTCTCGGCCTTGATGCCTACTCGCAGGGCATCGAGTGCCACTGTCTCGGCACGTGCGGCCACTTTGCTCGCGGCCTGTACCAGTGCGGGATCGACTGACTCAGCGGCAGTGATGGCCGTCTCAGGGGCGGCTTGAATCATTTCAAGGGTGATTGATCCATTGATCACCATTTCAGCGAGCACTTCCATGGCTTCGGTTTTGTTGGCCATGGGGCGGTTGGCAAATTGGAGCATCGCTCCATTTAGCACGGTGTTTTTGACACGTGCAATTTGCAGTTTGAGGGCTTGATTTGATGCCATGATTTTCTCTCTCTTTAGTGTTTAAACAAGTGCCAAGGTATCGCCACAGGGGCAGATGGGGAGGCGGGGGCTTCCCCATGGATCGAATGCCCACTTGGCCGTCAGGCGAACAGTGTAGGAACATGATGGGCATGAGGCCTTCAACATGCGAGTGCCTTGCGTCTTGCGCGATGACATATCAAGGGCGGCATGAGGGTAGTCGCCTAAGCCCTCGATGATCGAGCCGTATGCGTCCATGAAAGTGGGTGCACCGACAGTCGCTTTCCAAGTGTTCGAGGCGGGAATCAAGAGCATGGCCTCGGCCAGTTTTTGGAAGTTAACACCGTGGTTCATGCACCCTTTAGCCGTGTGGCAGAGTTCATGAATGAGCACGTCAAAAACACGTGCGGGATCGGCCAGAGTAGGCGAAATGAAAATTTCATAGTGGCCGTCAGCAGAGCGGGTATCAGCCCAACATTCGCCAATTGCCCCTGAGCGTTTAGCGTTAGAGGGCAAAGCGCATGACACGCGAATGGCTAGAGGGAGAGTGTGGCCGTTGGCCGAAAATGAGGGACGTAACTCCTCGACTGCACTTTGCAGATAGGTTTCGCGTTCGGTATGTATAAGCATGATGTAAGCACCTTTAGGTTGCATGCCGAATTTGGCATACATGCATTTTAGGGGCATTGATATTGTTTACACAAGCCCCATGATATATGCTTGACTAATCTGTAGGGTTATTAGATCGACATGGTTTTCTAGGCAATCAATAAAGAAATCAGGCGCGCGTGCGCGTAGCATGGATCATGCCAACGGTCATTTTTAGGCCTGTTTTTGGCCGTGGTTTAAAAACAACAAACCGCGTATACGGGGCGATCAGAGGGCGGGTGATGGTAGGGTAGCCACTTTGCAAAACGGACGCTCAGAGAGGCCTTAAAATCGATTCTAGAGGCCATAGGGTTAACCCTGATTTTGTGGATAACTACCCCTGTTTTGGCCACTTTTTGTGTGGATAACTTTCGGGCTGGTGTGGATAACGTGGGAAAACCCTTAGTGCACCAAAATGAATAACTTTGTGGATAACTTGTTGCATAATACGAACAGTTCACGAAGTGGACTAAGTGTGTGTAATGTAGACTGGTCAGTCACAAAATGGAGGCGGTGATCATGAGTAAGACGAGTAAGGCTGAGTATCGAGAGGCCTTGGCCGAGGCCGAGGCAAGTATCGGGGATTCAAGCGCAGATGACTCTAGCGAAGCGGAACGGTTGGCTGATGCTCTAGTAAGACAAGCACCTAAGCCAAGGAAAAGAAAAGATGGTCTACCAGTAGCGGGAGAGCACAAAAGAAGCTTGCCGCTCTCACCTTCAGCCATGGGCTTTGTGCAAGGTGTCATCAGAGGGCAAAGCCTCAGGCAAAGCTACAGAGAGGGCTTCAAAAACTCCACTGGATCAGATGCATCTATATCAGCCAATGCAAACAAGCTGATGAGAGATCCAAGGGTTCAAGCACTGCTTAAGGAAGCTTGGGGCGAAACCATAGAACACCTAGTTGATGACATGGCCGCATCTAAAAGGTATGTGCTCAAAGGGCTTTTGACACTCAGTAAGAGCGATCAACCAAGCACGCAGATAAAAGCACTGGAACTGATGGGTAAAGCCTGTGGCCTGTTTACACCTAGCGATGTACAGGACAAAGCACCAGTGACGGCAGATCAACTCAAGCGCGAACTTGCGGGGCACTTGAAGCTACTCAAGGGGGATCGGTCATCGGTGCAAGACGTGCAAGCCACCGCGTTTAAACAGAAGCTGACGTGATGATGCCCCACCATGTCGATGTGCGTGCAGATGCGTCACCCACCGCCCCCGTACCCCCCGCTGTGGCTGCTGACCACCCGCCCGTCTATTACGCTCTATTCCACTCTTCCATACATCTCCCACAGAAACACCCCCCCTATCCAATCCAATTCCAAACCCCCCACCCTATATATATTTTCGTTTAAACACTTGCGAACGTTCTCATTATCGTTTAAACTGTGCATGTTGGTGTAAACGCAGACTGATGCGGATGCGAGGATTGCGTCGATTGCTTCAGGCAGGGAGAATCGCAACAAGCCGGAGATCAGTACCGGCCACTAACATTTAAACGCATGGGGACTGGGCGAATCAGGGCGAACCGCTAATCGTTCTTGTGATGCCGTCTTAGCGGATCAGTCCCCAGCCGTTTAAACATGACCAAGCATCGCCAATTAGTTTTAGACTTTATACGTGCCTACATCAGGTTGCACGGAGTGCCACCGTCTTATGAGGTTATTGCTAGAGGGTTGGGCTTGAGTTCCAAATCAAATGTCCACAGGATCATCCATAGACTTAAGGAGGATGGCCACCTGACCATCCGGCCTTATAAGTTTCATTCCATCCGGCTGGTAGATAAGTCTGTTAAAGAAATGGCTGCGTTATGAGCCTACTGACCCGCAAAGAGATTGAAGCCTATTTAACGTTTGCAGACACTGCTCCCCCCGCAGAAAGAGCCAAAGTTCAAAAGCTCCTAGAGTTTGATCGGGTTGAGAGATGCAAAGAATCCTATTTGTTCTTTGTCCAGCAGATGTGGCCTATCTTCATCTCTGGGAAACATCATGCAATCATGGCCGATGCCTTTGAAAGGGTTGCCCGTGGAGATCTCAAGCGCCTAATCATCAACATGCCTCCTAGGCATACAAAGTCTGAATTTGCTTCTTATCTGCTTCCGTCGTGGTTCTTGGGCAAGTTTCCTGAGAAGAAGATCATTCAGACTGCACACACCGCAGAACTTGCAACAGGTTTTGGACGAAAGGTTAGAAATCTTGTCTCTTCAGAGAACTATCAAAAGGTATTTGATACAAAGCTATCAAGTGATTCAAAGGCCGCAGGTCGCTGGAACACTCATATGGGTGGCGATTACTTCGCTATCGGTGTTGGCGGCGCTGTTACAGGTAAGGGCGCTGATCTCTTAATCATTGACGACCCTCATTCGGAGCAGGAAGCCAAGCAAGGCAACCCTGCGGTGTTTGATAATGTCTATGAGTGGTTTACATCTGGCCCGCGCCAGCGTTTACAGCCGGGCGGAGCCATCATCATTGTGATGACAAGGTGGTCAAAACGTGATTTGACCGGCCAAATTCTCAAAAACGCAGGAAAAG
The DNA here is from genome assembly GCA_032358315.1 of Ophiocytium majus. Taxonomy (NCBI): domain Eukaryota; class Xanthophyceae; order Mischococcales; family Ophiocytiaceae; genus Ophiocytium; species Ophiocytium majus. The sequence goes on from JAULBY010030485.1 coordinate 6,185, forward strand.
ATGGCGTAGATCAGTGGGAAATCATCGATTTTCCGGCAATCATGCCCTCTGGAACGCCACTTTGGCCCGCTTTTTGGTCAAAAACAGCCTTAGAAGCCCTAAAAGCAGAGCTTCCAGTCGCTAAATGGGAAGCCCAGTACCAACAGAACCCCACATCCGAAGAAGGCGCGATCATTAAGCGGGAACAATGGTCTATCTGGGAGAAAGATACACCCCCGCAGTGTGAATACATCATTCAATCTTGGGATACGGCCTTTGAAAAGAACAACCGCGCAGATTACTCTGCGTGTACTACATGGGGTGTCTTCCAACACGCCAATAAACAAGGCGACATGAGGCCAAACATCATCCTTCTGGATGCGTTTAAACAACGTATGGAGTTTCCAGAGCTTAAGAAGATGGCTTTGGAACTGTGGAAGGAATGGGAGCCAGATACATTGATCGTGGAGAAGCGTGCAGCAGGTGCTCCGCTAATCTATGAGATGCGAAAGATGGGCATCCCTCTATCTGAGTTTACACCGGGCAAAGGAAACGATAAGATCTCGCGTGTAAACGCAATCTCCGATCTGTTTGCTTCAGGTGTTGTCTGGTGTCCAGAGACTCGTTGGGCTGAAGAAGTGATGGATGAAATGGCTTCCTTCCCCAACGGTGATCATGACGACCTTGTTGACTCTTCAAGCCAAGCTCTGATGAGATTCCGTCAAGGCGGGTTCATTTCCATCGACTCCGATGAGCCAGATGAGCCTGTATATCGCAGACGCATGGAATATTATTAAGGACTCACATGAGTATCGACAAAGCAGTCAACCAAGCCCCTATGGGTCTTTCCGACCTCCTCAATGACATTGGCGTGGACGTTGAATTAGACGAACCCATGGTTGTTGAAGAGGAAAGCGTTGAGATCATCCTAGAGCCGGAATCAGAATATGACAGCGATTTTGATGACAACCTTGCAGAAATCCTTGATGAAGGCGCTCTAGGCAAGATTGCATCAGAACTCGTAGAACTGGTCGAAGCCGACATTGCCTCCCGTAAAGACTGGGCAGAAAGCTTTGTCAAAGGCTTGGAAGTCCTTGGAGTGAATTATGAGGAGCGCACAGAGCCATGGAATGGAGCCTGTGGAGTCTATTCAACGGTGCTCACTGAGGCTGCGATTCGCTTCCAGTCTGAGTCCATCATGGAAACCTTCCCTGCCGCTGGCCCTGTTAAGACAGAGATCATCGGTGCGATTGATAGACTGAAAGAAGAAGCAGCCGAGCGTGTGCAGGCTGACATGAACTTTAAGTTGACTGAAGAGATGCCTGAGTACCGTCCAGAACACGAGCGGATGCTCTACTCCTTAGGTCTGTCCGGCGCAGCATTCAAGAAGGTCTACTACGACCCAGCCATGGAGCGTCAGGTTGCAGTGTTCATCCCTGCCGAAGACATGATTGTCCCGTACGGCGCTTCTAATCTCCAGAACGCAGAGCGGGTTACCCATGTAATGCGTAAAACCAAGAACGAAATGCGCCGCCTACAGGTTAGTGGTTTCTACCGAGACATTGACCTAGGTGAGCCTGTCCAGCATCTCTCAGACATTGAGAAGAAGAAAGCTGACCAACAGGGCTACAAAGCCACAGATGACGACCGCTTCCAGCTTCTGGAAGTCCACGTATATTGGGACTTAGAAGGGTTTGAAGATGAAGATTCAGACGGAGAAGAGACAGGTATTGGCTTGCCTTATGTTGTCACAATTGATCGTGGAACTAACAAAGTTCTTGCTATACGTCGTAACTGGCTAGAAGACGATGCCAAGAAGACCAAGCGCCAACATTTTGTAGACTACTGCTACATCCCCGGCTTTGGCTTCTATGGTATGGGCTTGATCCACATCATTGGTGGATACGCCCGTGCAGGCACATCCTTGATCCGTCAACTGGTAGACGCAGGTACGCTGGCTAACTTGCCCGGCGGCTTAAAAGCCCGTGGCGCTCGTATCAAGGGTGACGACACACCCATCCAACCCGGTGAGTTCAGGGACGTGGATGTCCCTAGCGGTGTCATCAAAGATAACATTATGATGCTGCCTTACAAGGAGCCAAGCGGCACTTTGTTAACTCTGCTGGACAGGATCACAGAAGAAGGCCGCCGTCTGGGTTCTATCTCAGACATGAAGATATCTGACATGAGCGCCAACGCGCCCGTCGGTACAACTTTAGCGTTACTTGAGCGAACATTGAAGACCATGGGAGCAGTCCAAGCCCGTGTTCATTATTCAATGAAGCAAGAGTTTAAACTGCTTAAAAGCATCATTAGGGACTATTCCCCCGCTGAGTATGAGTACGACCCACAAGGCAACGACCGCCAAGTTAAACAGTCTGACTACGACTTAGTTGAGGTCATCCCTGTATCTGATCCTAACAGTTCGACAATGGCTCAAAGGATCATGCAGTATCAGGCTGTGATCCAGTTGGCTCAAGGTGCTCCACAGATCTATGATCTACCTTTGCTGCATCGCCAGATGATTGAGGTTCTAGGTGTCAAGAACGCAGAGAAACTGATCCCCGGCGCAGATGACCAAACACCTAAAGATCCGATCAGCGAGAACATGGCATTCCTTAACGGAAAGCCTACCAAAGCATTCATCTATCAAGATCAAGAAGCTCATATTGCAGCGCACACTGCGTTCATGCAGGATCCAATGATTGCAGCCCAGATCGGCCAGAACCCAATGGCTCAGAAGATCCAAGCCGCAACCATGGCTCACATTGCAGAGCACTTGGCATTCTTGTACCGCAAGCAAGTCGATGAGCAGGTCGGTGTGCCGTTGCCCGCTCCCGACTCCAAACTGCCAGAAGACATCGAAGTCCAGTTGTCTCGTCTGGTTGCTCAAGGCTCCGCCCAGTTGCTTCAGCTTAACCAAGCTAACCAGCAACAACAGCAAGCCCAGCAGCAAGCACAAGATCCGCTCGTCCAGATGCAACAAGCTGAACTCCAGCTTAAGGGTCAGGCAGAGCAGACTAAGGCGCAGAAGATTGCCGCCGACATTGAACTTGGTAAAGCCAAACTCGAACTTGAGAACAAGCGGATCGACACGCAGGCTCAATTGGATATGGCTCGTATGCAAGCTCAAGAAAAACAAAACAACCAAAAGGTGCAAGTTGACCTGTTTAAACGAGGTAGTTAATCATGGATGGAGATCAGGCTTTTAAATATCTTTTATCTGATCTTCGTGAGAAGGAGAAAACCCTTCTCGAAAGTCTTGGGGGCGGGGCGGCTAATGACTACCCAGCCTATCGAGAGATGTGCGGCCAAATTCGGGGTCTACTGTACGCACAGACTTTAATTGTTGACCTTGTTCGAAAACTTGAAAGATATGAAGATGACTGAATACGATGTCAGTGCAGTTGATTTGTCGGGCGTGCTCAACAAATCTAACGAGGAGAAGGCAAAGCAAGTGCCCGATCCCTCAACATATCACCTCCTTTGTATGCTTCCGAGAGCAGAAGAAGAGATGGGTGATAGCGGAATCTTGAAATCCGCAACCATGATGCACCACGAAGAGATTCTTTCTCCCGTGTTATTTGTGGCAAAAATCGGCCCAGATGCGTTTAAAGACGAGAAACGATTCCCGTCAGGAGCGTCATGCAAGGTTGGCGACTTCATCATTACCCGCCCTAACAGCGGTACAAGGATGAAGATTCATGGTACTGAGTGGCGTTTGATCAACGACGACAGCGTAGAAGCGGTAGTCCAAGATCCTCGCGGCATTCAACGTCCTTATTAAGGAGAAACCATGGCTGAACCAGAAAAAACCGAATTTGAGTTTCCCGATGAAATCGAGGAGAAACAGAGCAAATTGGGCAGTAAGGTTGTAGAACCTGAACCCGCAGACGAACCTGAAATAGAGGTTGTTGATGACACACCGGATGATGACAAGGGCAGAACGCCCATGGAAACTCCTCCGCAAGAGCCAACTGATGAAGAATTAGCCGCTTATTCTCAGAAAGATCGCAACAAACTTCGTGAATTTACCAAGGGTTATCACGACGAACGCAGGGCTAAAGAGTCTGCAATACGCGAGAAAGAAGAGGCAATTCGCATTGCTCAAGCAGTTTATGAAGAAAATCAGAAGCTGAAGAACAACGTACACACCAGTCAAAGTGCTCTACTGGAGCAGGCTAAGAGAGTTGTTGCACAAGAGGTCAAGGAAGCCAAAGAACGGTACAAAGCTGCATATGAGTCAGGCGACGCAGACGGCTTAGTACAAGCTCAGGAGGATATGACCACCGCCAAGATGAAAGCGGAGCGTGTAAACAATTTTAAGCCTGCCCCTTTACAAGAGGAAAAAACTGTTGTACAACCCGAATATCAGCAAGCACCCCGCGTCGATACTAAAGCTGTTGAATGGCAAAAAACCAATAAATGGTTTGGTACTGACAAGGAAATGACCGGATTCGCTCTGGCGGTGCATGAAAAGCTGGTTAACGATGAGGGCATGGATCCTCAGAGTGACGAATACTACAGGCGCATCAACGGTAGATTGCGCCAAGTGTTCCCAGATAAGTTTGAATCTGCGGAACCCGCTGATACGACGCAGCGTAGGAAATCAAACGTTGTTGCTTCTGCGACACGCAGTGTGGCTCCTAAAAAGATCACATTGTCTGCCTCGGAAGTGGCTATTGCCAAGCGGCTAGGCCTTCCTCTGGAACGCTATGCTCGTGAGGTCGCGGTATTAAGAAGGAAAGAAAATGGCTGAACAAATTCGTGAAAAAAGAGCTACAGAGTCCCGTGCAAGTTTTGAGCGTCCTTCGAAATGGATGCCCGCTTCGTTGCTGCCAGATCCCGAACCGGAACCCGGTTGGAGTTTCAGGTGGATTCGCCTTGCTACTTTAAACAATCCTGATCCGTCAAATATTTCCTCCAAAATACGAGAAGGCTGGGAGCCTGTTAAGGCCGCAGATCAACCCAAACTCCAAATGTTGACTAACCCTAACGGGCGTTTTCCTGATGGAATTGAAATTGGTGGACTGTTGCTTTGCAAGACCCCTGCTGAGTTCGTTGATCAGCGGAACGCCCACTTCCAGAAAATCTCTGAAGGGCAGATGCAGTCAGTGGACAATACCTACATGCGCGAGAGCCATCCTAAGATGCCTTTGTTCAAAGAACGAAGCTCTGAGGTAACTTTCGGAAAACGTACTTAATCTTTTTGGAGTCTTAAATGGCATATCCTACAATTGATAAGACGTACGGTTTTAAGCCAGTCAACCGACTGGATGGACTACCTTACGCCGGAGCGATCCGTCAAATCCCAATTGCACCCGCCTACGCGACTGCCATTTTGAACGGTGATACTGTTCAAATTGACACAAGCGGCTACATCGTTGCAGCAAATACTACCGACTCCGGTAAGATTGTTGGCGTGTTGGTTGGTTGTTCTTACATCAACTCTATGAGCCAGCCTACTTACAGTCAGGCTTATCCTGCTGCTAGTTCTACCTCTACCAACATGGCCATGGCCTTTGTTGTGGATGATCCTAGTGCAGTGTTCCGCGTTTGCGCCACCGTTGCTGGTTCCACCACTCCTACGGCTTATGCTCGTACGATTGTTGGTTCTAACGTAGCCTTGGTTGCTACCGTTGGTTCTACCACTACAGGCGACTCGTATTACGGTATTGACGGCTCTTCTGCCAACACTACCAATACATTGCCAGTTCGCGTTGTTGATGTCATCCCTGACACAGCTACAGGCCCAGCAACCACTGCCGCTACGACTTATTACGAGTTCCTCGTTAAGTTCAACACAGCGCAGTACAACAACACCACTGGTGTTTAAGGAGTAACTTACCATGGCTATTTCACGCGCACAGCTACTTAAAGAGTTGCTCCCCGGCCTGAACGCTTTGTTCGGTATGGAGTATGCACGTTACGGCGAAGAGCACAAAGAAATCTACGAAACAGAGACTTCTGAGCGTTCTTTTGAAGAAGAGACAAAACTGTCTGGCTTCTCCGCTGCTCCTGTCAAGAATGAAGGCTCTGCCATTCAGTACGACAATGCACAAGAAGCATGGACTGCTCGTTACAACCACGAAACTATTGCGATGGGTTTCTCCGTCACAGAAGAGGCAGTGGAAGATAACTTGTATGACAGCTTGTCTTCACGTTATACCAAGGCTTTGGCCCGTGGTATGGCTTACACCAAGCAGGTTAAAGCCGCTTATGTGTTGAACAACGCCTTCACAGGTGGCCCAACATACGGCGACGGCGTGGTGCTTTGCTCTACTGCTCACCCCTTGGTGTCTGGTGGTACTAACAGTAACACTCCATCTACCGCTGCTGACTTGAATGAAACATCGTTGGAAAACGCTGTTATTCAGATCGCTGCTTGGACAGATGAGCGTGGTTTGCTGATTGCTGCCAAGCCTAAGAAGTTGATTGTTCCTCCTTCTTTGATGTTCGTGTCTACCCGTTTGCTTGAAACCGAACTCCGTGTTTCTACAGCCGACAATGACATCAACGCCATCAAGAACAACGGTTCAATCCCTGACGGTTACACCGTTAACCACTTCTTGACCGACACCAATGCTTGGTTCTTGACAACTGACGTACCTAACGGCTTGAAGCACTTCATCCGTACCCCATTGTCTACATCTATGGATGGCGACTTTGACACAGGTAACGTTCGTTACAAGGCCCGTGAGCGTTACAGCTTCGGCGTGTCTGATCCTTTGGGCATCTTCGGTTCACCCGGAGCCTAATAGGCATCAAAAAAAAGGGGAGCTTCGGCTCCCTTTTTTGTTGCATTGGTTTAAACGTAGTGGTATAAACATATTAATCCGGGCTTTCCGGTGTATCAAACTGTCCCGGCAGACAACATACTGATTGATGCACTTAACTTGTATGTAAGGAACATATCATGGGATTCGCAACTCACCTTGGCCCTTGGCTCTTGGGCACTGTCAAAGACACAACCGGCACTACTGCTCCAACAACTCGCAACACTGGTTCAACTATTGTTTTGCAGAGTAAAGCGGTTACTTACGCTGAATCAACTGCCACCAACTTGGCCGCTTTGCCTGCTGGTTCACTGATTACTTCAGTTCAATTGTTTGTTGATGTCACAGCCTTTAACGGCACATCGCCTATCGTAACCATTAAAAATGGTTCTACTACTATTGGCACAATCACAATTACCAGCGGCACTGCCGGTGTGTATGCGATGACCCCAACTACCACGACTACAGATTTAATCAAGATGACCAATACTGGAACAACCGAAGTATTCATTACTTACGCTGTTACTGGTACGACTGTTACGACTGGTGCAGGAACTTTAATCATTGCTTACACAGTACGTGGCGCTGATGGCGTTGGTTATCCAGTTGGCAATCAAAACTAATTAATCTAGGGGGCTTCGGCCCCCATTTACAAGGAGATTAATTATGAATCAGACCAATGTACAACAAGCGCATCTAAACGGTAGTGGGTTCTTGGTTCTTGGAAGAAACCGCGTTAAAGGTATTTCTTTTACCGGAACATCATCTGCTGGTTTTGTAGCTTTGTTTGATACAACTACCGCACCTGTTACTACAGCTACCTATGGTCGCTCTGGCACAACCATCACCGTCACATTATCTGCTCATGGTTTAACAACTGGGCAAAACATTGGCGTTGATTTTGCGGCAGGTACAGGCGGCACAGCAACTAATGGTAACTACTTAGTTACCGTCACAAACTCAAGCACATTTACCCTGACAGACATTAACTCTGGGTCAATCACTGCTGGCGCGGCAATGGTATTTTCAAGTAAATGGCTTATGACTTACGATGTAGCGGCTAGTGACACATTTAACAATGCACCATTTATTCCTGATGACGGAGTATTGGCTGTTAATGGTGTGTATGCTTACATGTCTAACGTAACGGCTTGCAATATTTACTATGGCTGAAACAAAACAGGCAACATTGATGGGGCGCAAGCTGTTCATAGGCATTCCAGCGTATGACGGCAAGCTAAACATCAAGACCGCATTTGCACTGGCGCAGTTAATGCCCAAAGCAATGAGTCTTGGTGTGTCCATCACGTTGTCTGATTTGTCTAACTGCTCAATTATTACTATGGCTCGTAACGCCCTAGTACACGAATTCTTAAAGACAGATTGCACAGAGCTTCTGTTTATTGATGCTGATGTAATTGTCACCCCTGATGACATCATGCGATTGATGGCTCAGAGTGGTAACAAAGACGTTACTGCGGGCGCGTATCCGCGTAGAGCTAAAGATGCCAAGTTCTTTGCTGACGTGTACTTTGATGAGAATGGCGACCTAGAGTTTGATGGCTCTTTAATGCGATTAAAGCGTGCGCCTACAGGGTTTATGCTAATCCAACGTCATGTTATTGAACAGTTGGTGGCGGCACATCCAGAATGGATGTACGAGAAATGCCCCGGCGAACAAATGTCGGCTGTTTTTGATTTCGCTATCAGGGATGGTAAATATGTTGGAGAAGACTATTTGTTCTGCGATAGAGCTACTCAAATGGGTTTCACTATTTATATCGATGTTGACATTAGCCTCCCTCACGTTGGACAGGAAAAATTTGAACGCAACTTCCGCGAAGAAGTTGTGATGCCAATGTTAGAAAACATCTATCACTCCAAACTGAAGGTCGTAAATGGCTAAATCACCAGCATGGCAGAGAAAAGAAGGCAAGAATCCGAACGGTGGCTTGAATGCCAAGGGCCGCGCCTCCGCGAAAAAGCAAGGCATGAATTTGAAACCGCCCCAGCCAGAAGGCGGCTCCCGGCGAGACTCTTTCTGTGCGAGGATGGAAGGGATGAAATCAAAGCTAACTTCGGCAAAGACCGCCAAAGACCCAGACTCACGCATCAACAAATCACTTAGAGCTTGGAAATGTTAGATCTAAACACCGTCTGGTCAGCTACGCTTTCACTGCTAATCATGGTGTTAGCTTATGTTGCTAACGAAAAATTCCGTGAGGTGGCTAGGCTTGGCATCTTGCTTAACAAAACCCGCGAGGAGGTTGCCCGTGATAACGTTACTCAAGCAGAAGTGGATCGCATTACGAACCACATTGACCAACGCTTTAACAAGCTTGAAGCAAAAATTGACCAACTTATTCAAAAAGGGTGAGTAATCATGGTTGCTCCACTTGTAGCTGCGGCTCTTAAATACGGCGCTGGTAAGTTGCTAGATAGCCAAGGTATTCCTTCTGGGATACTAGACCCCAAAGGGTTTATTCTGGATAAAGTAAAAAGCGCGGCAGATAGCGCACTTGATTTACCACAAGGAACTGCCAGCGTTATTGCTGATCCAAAAGGCGCGTTAGTTGGCGCTGCTAAAGACTACGCCAAAAATGAACTAATGGACGCCATTCGTGGTGGCGGGGCTAAAGCTATTACTGATGAAGAAACAACTTCTGGAAGCGCTGCATATAGACGTGGCGGTAAAGTTAAAACTGCGGCAAAATCTACACCTAAAGCTAGCTCTGCTTCACGTCGTGGTGATGGTATAGCCCAACGGGGTAAGACTCGCGGAAGGATGCGGTAATGCCAAGCAGTAGCAAAAAACAACACAATTTCATGGAAGCGGTGGCTCATAACCCAGCGTTTGCCAAGAAAGCAGGCGTGCCCATGTC
>JAULBY010030496.1:0-15820 GCA_032358315.1 Ophiocytium majus
ATCTGCCCGAGGGTGCCAAGCGGCTCGCGTCCACGGTGCATTACCCCAACCAGGCCTTCTCGGTGGGGGGCAATGTGCTGGGCCTGCAGTTCCACCCCGAATCCGAGGCCGCGCGCTTCGAGCGCTGGCTGATCGGTCATGCCTGCGAGCTGGCCAAGGCCGGCATCGACATCCCGGCGCTGCGGGCGCTGGGCGTGGCGGGCGAGCTCACCGAGCCGTGGCTGGCGCGCTGCGTGAGCGAGCGACTGGCGCCGGAGGCATGCCTCTTCCTCTCCAACTCCATGCCGTGCCGCGACGTGGACGCGTTCGCTGCCGCGCACGGCGCCGGCGCCGGCGGGGGGCTGCGGCGGGTGTCGGTGAACCGCGGCGCCAACGGCATTGATGGGGTTGTGAGCACCGCCATTGGGTATGCGGCGGGTGCGCGTGCGCCCGTGACGCTGCTGATCGGCGACATGGCGCTCCTGCACGACCTGAACGCGCTGCACCTGCTGCGGCAGGCGCGTCAACCGGTGACGCTCGTGTGCGTGAACAACGGCGGGGGCGGCATATTCTCCTTCCTGCCGATCGCGCGGCACGGGGAGGCTTTCACCCCGTTCTTCGACACCCCTCACACGCTCTCATTTGAGGGTGCTGCGGCCACCTTCGGCCTCCAGTACGCGCGAGCCTCAAACCCCGATGAATTCCAACGACTATACGCGGCGTCCCAGACGCCTGGCGGCGGCGGCGGCAGCGGCGGCGGCGGCAGCGGCGGCGGCGGCCACATGCTCATAGAAGCAGTGGTGGCGGACCGGGACCGAAACGTGACCGTGCACCGCGAACTCTCCACCACGGCAACGCGTGCCGCGCTCGCCACCCTTCTCGACGCCACACGCCTGGCCTGGGAGCTACGCTTCCCAGCGCCGCTGGCGCCGGCGGCAGTGGCAAAGGTAGGGTTGCACAAAAACGTAGTATGAGCAAGCCATACACGCCGTATACAGAAGGTATGTGCAGCGCATGCGGCTAATGCTTTGACAAGAAAAACAAACGATAGAAAATGCTTGGCGCAGGCGTGTGTGGGGAATGTCTGGTGCTCTTGCACGGTGGCTGGCCCAGCGTGGTAACTTATCACACAGTCGTTGACAAGAAAAAAACGCCCCATATATATGTTTTCGTGCAACCCTAGGCAAAGGGCGTGGTGGTCCTGCTGCACGGCTTTATGGGCGGCCGCGGCGACTGGGACGCGGTGGCGGAGCGGGCGCGTTCGGATGGGTACGCCACCCTCGCCGTGGACTTGCCTGGCCATGGAGCATCGGCGCCTGCGGGCGGCGTGGTGACCCTGGGTTCGACGGCGCTCGCGCTGCAGCGGCTGCTGACGCGCCTGGGCTTCATTGGTGGCAGCGGCGGTGGCAGCGGCAGCGGCGGCGGCGGTGGCGGTGGCGGTGGCGGTGGCGGCGGCAACGGCATTGTTTGCGACGGCGGTGGCGGCAGCAGCGGCGGTGTTAACGGCAGCAGAGGCCGCAGCTGCCGCCGCTGCAGCGGCGGCAGTCGCGGCGGCGCAGGCCGAGTGTGGGTCATTGGCTACTCACTGGGAGCGCGCGTCGCCATGGCTCTCGCGGGCGCATGCCCGCACGCCATCGCCGGCGTTGTCCTCGTGGGTGGCGACCTCGGCACCGCCACCACACTAGACCGTCACCAGCGCTGGGACAGCGACTGCGCGCTCGCGGACCGCCTACACACCGCCGCCGCCGCCGCCGCCGCCTCCCCCCCTGCCGGCGCCACCGCCCTCACCCGCCTGCTGGAGGGGTGGTACAACGCGCCACTGTGGGGGCGGCTGCGGGAGCGCGCCCCGGCGGTGCATGCGGCAATGGTGGCGCGGCGTGCGGAGGCGAATGGGGGGGCGGTGGCGCCAAAGCGGCTGGCCGATGCTCTGCTGGCGTTCAGCGCAGCGCGGCAGGGGCCCATGGCGGCGGCGCTGGCGGGTGTGGACGCGCTGTACATGGCGGGCGCGCTTGACGCCAAGTACGTCGCGCAGGCATCCGCGTTTGCGAAGCTTGCGCCGCCGGTGGCGGCTGGCGCGGCGGTGGCAGCACCAGGGGCGGCGGCGGCGGCGGCAACGGCAGAGGAGGCAGCGGCAGGGGCGGCGGCGGCAGCGGCAGGCGCGGTGGCGGCAGCGGCAGGGGCAGCGGCGGCAGTGGCAGGGGGGGCGGCGGCAGGGGCAGTGGCGGCAGTGGCGTCGGCGGCAGGAGCAGCGGCGCCGCCACGGCGAGAGGAGGCGTTGGTGGAGGGTGTGGGGCATGCTGTTCCCACGGAGGCCCCTGAGCGCCTCTGGGAGCTGGCGCACGCCTTCATCCAAGGGGCACCCGCGCCGCCGCCGCCGCTGCCGCTAGCAGCGCCACCGTGCGTCGTTACGGAGGTGGCGCTGCTGCCCTTCTCTGCGCCGCTTTGCGCGCCGCTCGCCCTCAGCCGCTGCACGCTGACCTCCCGCGACGGCTTCCTGGTTCACTTGACGGTCGCACCCCTGGAAACAGAAGCAACAGCTGGTGGCGGCGGTGGCAAGGGGGGGGGGCGTGGTATCGGCGAGGTGTGTCCTTTGCCGGGCTTCCATTCGGAGACCCTCGCGGCGGCTGCTGAGCAGCTTGGTGTGCTCAGCAGAGCTCTTGCGGGCCGGCGCGTCCCGCCAGACGCCCTGCGGCTGAATGGTTCCATTGGCGCATGGCTGGCCTCCGCCCTTGACGGCGCCGCGCTGCTGCCCAGCGTTCGCGCGGGTGTGGAGGCGGCACTGCTGCACGCGCTCGCGGCGGCGGCGCGCGTGCCCCTTTCCGCGGTCATCGCCGCCGCCGCGGAGCGTGCCGCGCATGGCGCCGTCCGCATTAACGCCCTCGCAACGCGCTCGGAACTGGTGGCGCCCGGCCCTGCTGCTGCTGGCGCTGGCGCTGCTGGTGCTGGCGCTGCTGCCGGTGGTGCTGGCGCTGCTGCCGCTTCTGCTGCTGGCGCCGCGGCTGCTGCCGAGCTGTTGCGGCGGCCGGCGGTGGTGAAGGTGAAGGTTGGTGGACCCTGCGGGCCACTGGAGGATGCGCAGCGCGTGAATGGCATTGTGGCGGCGCGCGGCCCTGGCGGCGGTGGTTACGGGGCTGGGGCGTGGCTGCGCTTGGACGCCAACCAGGTGCGTGTGTGTGTGTTCTGCTGTGGCATGGGTGCTGCTGAGCACTTGTGCGTGACCAGCCACAGTCCTCAACCATCGCAATGGAACTTTTTCTACATGTATTTTTTTGTTGCTGCTGGAGAGAGCGGGGCTGTCTTAGGGTGCGGCATCAACACACTGCGGTGACAGTGCATTATGGCTGCAAGTCATCTGTCCAGCTGCCTTGCCCGCCGCACACGCTGCTGCCTTAACGTAACCCTTATCCTAACTCCAGCATGCGCCTGCCACAGCACCAGCTACTGCGTGACCACTCACCCTCACACCCCCCACTCCACTCCACCTGCCATGTTCACACACCGCGCCGCTGCTGCCGCCTGCGCACTCCACAGGCGTGGAGCATGGACGACGCTGTAGCCTTCTCCCACGCCCTCACCCCCACCGCCCACGCAGCCCTCGACTACATCGAAGAACCCCTCTCCGACCCTCGCCAGCTACCACAGCTCGCGGCCGCTGCCGCCGCCGCCGCCGCCTCGCCCCTTCCCTTTGCCCTCGACGAGAGCGCCAGCGCCGGCGTGTGGTCCCCTGCTGACCTTTCTGCGCTGGCCCCTGAGTGCGCCGCCGTGGTGATAAAGCCGGCGGTGGCAGGCGGCCACGAGGCAGCGCTGGAGTGGGCGCGTGCCGGCGCGCGCGCGAAAGTGCGCGTGGTCGTGAGCTCGGCGTTCGAGTCCGGGGTGGGGCTGGCACACCTGGCAACGCTCGCGTGCGCGCTCACTGACAAGGGCACCGCCCACGGGCTCAGCACCTTCGACCGCTTTGCCGTGGACAGTGGCGGCGGCGGCGGCTGCGGCTGCGGTGGCAGTGGTGGTGGCAGTGGCGGAGGCAGCGGCGGCAGCGGCGGCGGCGGCGGCCTTGGCGGCAGCAGCGGCTGTGGCGGCGGCAGCGGCGGCGGCAACAGCGGCAGTGGCTGCAGCCATGTTTATGGCAGTGGTGACGGTGACAGTGGCTGCTTCCACAGCAGCGGTGGCAGCGGCGGTGGCGGTGGCGGCGGCGGGTGTGCGGCAGCACTGGCGTTTTCCCGCCTTGTGTACGACGGCGACCTCGTTGACGTGGCCGGGTGCCAGCACCTTTTGGATGAGTGGGCGGCGCGTTGCGACTGCGGCATTAGCGGCGGGGATGGTGGCGGTGCCTGTAGGGCGTAGCCACTGCCTCTGCTGGCAGCCTTGGCAGTCAGGACGCCACACTGCACCACCACCCCCTGGGGGGGGCCACCACCACCGGAGTGGCCACCACCACCGGAGGCAGGTCAAGAGGCGAGCGGGGTGTCCGAGTGGGCTGGGGCCGGCCCGCCATACTAGAAGTAGGATATACCGCCGTCTGGAGTCCTTACCGCACACTGCAGCCACCACAGTTCCACTAGAGAGAGCGGTGTGTGGGCTGGGAGGGAGCTCCATGGTGCTGCCGCGTGTGGCGTGTGCGTGGCTGCTGCAGCCACTCGTTACGTGCATCACTGCGTGAAGTTTTTTGCCACCGTGTGCGATCCACAGCACATAATCATCACAGACGGTTTTGACGGAGGCGCGCCTACCGCGCAGCATGTGCACGAGGGCTGCTGTGCCAAGCACGTGGGCTGGGTGCAATGTGTGGTGTCTGCTTGCCATTGTGTGTGTGCGTGTGCTGATTTTACGCTTGACACACACTGAGGTTGGCGACTATTAATACTACTAGTAGTACACCAGGTAATATTTCGTGTACCATATAGTGGTAGTACAGCAGTTTTGTTTATTTGCATTTGAGGGCGTGCAAAAGCCCCTGTCATGCATGCCAGCTTGCTCGTGGCGATGGCACATGCCCGGCCGCGTACGCACACAGTAGTACGTACACTATTACATGCGGCACTACATACCAAGCGAAACATGCCGGGCCACTTCACAAATAATGGGGCCTGCTCAGCAGTGCTCCGAGTGGGGCATGCAGTGCACTTTTGGTTCCCTGACCGCTGCTGGCGCATGGTGCTGCCACTGTAATTTACGCAGGCGGCAGCAAGGTGTGTGCAGCTTGCCATAAGGGGCACTGTGCGTCACCGCACGCCACGCCACCAAGTGCCTGCTCGCATTCACCACATGCCCATGGCTGCAGCGTGGCGCACCATGGTATGCAAGGATGCTTTGCGTGCATGCAGCGGCATGCACCTGACAGCAGCGCCCACAAGTTCCAACACATGCCACAAGGTGGTATGCCGCTGTGCTGTGACTGCACCCACGCACAAGAGGCCACGCCATTGAGAAAGGGCAGGACCGCTGTGCCCAATGCGGGCGCCCCTCGAGACTTCGGACAAGCGCAGTTACGCAGTGCGGCTGCGGTGGCATGCTGCATTTCTTGCAAAAAAATCCCAGCAGTTGCTGGCGCAATCAATCGCAGTGGCGAAATGACGCCAAAGCTGTGTGAGCGACGTTAACCATTGTGATTAGAAACATGTGGGAAGTTGCCTGTTTGCTGTGCAGGCGTCCGTCTGTGTTAACACGCGCTACCAAGACAGCGCCGGGTGTGCGCAGTGCGCCACAGCCTCGGTGCACAGCCCACCCCTCTAACACTGGCTGTCTTCACCGCCCACCAGCAACTTGCTGGCCGTCAGTGGTGGCCTGCTGCCAGTGGCATATGGTTGCGCAGCCAGCACTGGCGAAGGCATGCGAGTCGCTCCTGCCCGCCACACCATCTTCACGCCAGCACTGCACTAGTGAGCGGCCATAGTGCTGTCCTGCCGCTTCTGCTGAGCACCATAGTGCCATAGTGCTGTCGCTACTGCTGAGCACTGAGCGCGGTTTTGTGGCCAAACTCCAGCACCGACCTGTTGATGTCTGCAACCGTGCGTTGAGCCAAGGCTCAACAGGAGTGGCGCCAATGCGCATGTGGCGCCACTCAACATCAGCGGCATTACACGCCGCCGGCGCACCCTCGCAACCGGCGCGCCAGGGAACTTTCTTCTGCAGAACAGTCCGCATAACGTTCTGTCAATGCTGAGACCCTTGTTCGCACGCCATGCTCGGACGCGCCGTGCACCTCCCGCGCCTGAGGTTCGTGCCGGCTCCCCACATAATGTTCCTGAGAACTCTCAGTTCTCCACAGAACAGTCTGCAGGAGCTGAAATGCTCCAGAGGAACGGTCCCCACAATCAGCCACGGCAGGCACCGCTCAGCAAACCGCATGCCTCCGCCAGGACCGCGCTCATGCGCCGGCGCCTCCAGACATGCTCCCAAGAACCGTCTCTGCAGAAGAGTCCACAGGGAACGAAGCAGTCCCAAGGAGCACTCCCCACGTTTTGATCAGCTGCGGTAGTTGTCGTGCAGCAGGGCGCGCGCCTCCGCCAAAATCGTGCGCTCCGCCGAGTCCCGCAGAGATGCTTCCAAGAACCGTCTCCGCAGAACAGTCCACAGGAGACAGGACGCTCCCGAGGAACAGCCGCCCACAATTTTATCAGCCGCCGTAGGCTTCGCGCAGCAGGGCGCGCGCCTCCGCCAAAACCGCGCGCATGCGTTCCGCGCG
Organism: Ophiocytium majus; assembly: GCA_032358315.1. NCBI lineage: Eukaryota > Xanthophyceae > Mischococcales > Ophiocytiaceae > Ophiocytium > Ophiocytium majus. The sequence continues at coordinate 6,662 of JAULBY010030496.1, forward strand.
CTCCGCCGGCACCGCCGTCGCGGACGTGAGAGCGCCGCCGCTGTCGAAGAAGTCTACGCCCGCCTCAACAAAGTTTACGAACGTGTCGAGGTCCTCGAGGCGCGTGAGGGCGGAGCGAAGGTAGGCGTGCAGCGCGGGCGCGTCGCTCAGCCGAAGGGCGTGCGCCAGGGTGCGAATTTCGGGGCGCTCCCTGTGGAGGTGGGACGGAGAGAGGAGGCCGTGCACGCAGCAGGTGGTTATGCGGTCTTGAATCTTGAAGAGTGGTTGCCGGGCGCTTTTCTAGTTTTTTCTGGTCTCCTCCAGCTATTGCGGAGAACGTTGGAAACATTGTTTCAGAGTTACTTGGTGGGTGTTTGTTTCGTTGGTATGTAGGCGGGGGGGAGGAGTAGGCGCGGCGGGCAGCACGGGTGGTGATGACGTGTGATGATGGCATGAGTCGCGCAAAGCGGCAGGCATTCAACTAAACTGGGATGAAGGAATGCGGCACAGTTGTGACCGCCTTTCTTCTTTCAAACCGCTGTTGAAGCAGTTTGTGTGTGCAGCCACCAACACACCCTTTTGGGGGGTTTCAGCGCAGCCAATGTGTATACATACTTCGACGTATTTTTGGGGGGTTTTAGCGCACCCAATGTGTATACTTCAGAAGTATGTGGCATACTCTCTGCGGTGTGCGTACACTGGGCCCCAGTGTGGTAGCTGGGGCCAACTGTGAGGTTGAGCCGAGCCTGTTGGCGCCGGCCTGGCAGCGCACACAGCGCGCTGCACAAGGAGGCAGTGCTACGTTTGAGTTCAAGCAGAGCTATGTCTGTGTTTCTGCAGTGCATCACTGACCACATGAGAACTGTGAAAATGGGAATGGCAAGTAGGTGCCCCTGTTGCCCTCCATGCTTAGACTGACATTGCCTGTACACGCATGCTTGCGCTGTGCCATGCCTGCGTCCCACGTTCCTGCATAGCATGGCTCCTTACTGCCAGCAAATAGTAAATGGGACGGGCACACAACATACGTCGAACTACTGTTATTACAAGTGCAAACAGATGCATCTACTACTACACTTTTATTCTTCAGAAGTACATCTTAAGTACATTGTATGAATACGGCATATCCTACGCCTGAAACTGCGATATAGTAGTACTACTACTGTAGTAAGGCGCATGTGCTGTACAAATACATGAAGTACATTTATCACAGATGTTGTGCGCCATATTTACAGACGCAATACCGTTACTACTACGGCGCACAATGAAAATATTATACCCTGTGACCCATCACTAAGTATAAAGCTTGCAACAATGGCAGAAATATGCTGTATCATTTGGGACCTTGACACAAATGCCACAACCCGGGTGACACGAGGCACCCTGCTGTTCCCCACCTTGTACAGTCACTACTTGTACCACCAGCTATCCACAACGGTATCAAAACACCTGTAATGATAACTAATAAAAATACTACGTATGTAGTATTTCCAGTAAAAATACTGGAAGTGGTTGCCAAGTGATAAATACATATATGTGTCTCCAGGTGTGTAGGGCCTAGCGACTGGCGTGGAGCAGACATGTGGAACCGTCCACTGCCTAAGGTTGCCCGGGGCAACTACCTTTGTCGGACCCAAACTACGCGCGGATACAGTATTTCGGGAACCACTACAACTTGTACATATAGGTAAGTGGTTTACTGCAGAAGTCTATAGCCTAGTGCGCGTATATTATTAATCCACCACACATTGTGCAGGCAGGGCTAGTAGGTTATGGAGCCACCAAAACTGATACCAAGTTATTGACACGGGTTAGGCAGTAGACCGCACCCACGGCCAATGCAGCATGGCTTACTTTGGCAGCATTTTGTCCGCACGCACGGTACCACCCACTACAGTAGCGGTTGTACCACGGTAAGCACGGCTGCCGCTAGTTTGACAAGTCGTCAATGTGTACCCTGCAAACAGCTTCAGCTGCTCGCCAGATACAGATGAGCCGGCCCGCCAGGTATACCTGTATTAGCTGGCGGTCGCTCAGAGCTTCCTGTTTTTTTCTGTTTGCTGTAGTTCTTGTTGTTGACTGTGCACAGCTTTGAATTTAATATACTACGTGTGCCCAGCATTACCACCCCACTGCATGCTGGACATGCATGACCTTGTTCTTGCACACCCACAAATCAACCCACAGGCTTCGGTCTGGCATTTTCGCCCCAGCCATGGCAGTATCTGGGCTTGCCAACATTTCAGGTTTCTTCACAAGTGCAGAGCAACAACTATAATGGCTTGGGTTCAACCTCTGCCGGCTCCTTTTTGCATAATATTTACAGCACAGCCGGGAGCTGCAATGTGTGGCGCAGGCTGTGATGAAAAGCAAGAGAAGCCACACCTGCATGGGCAAAAGTGGCAACGACGCCTGGCGCTTTTAACTCTACCCTTGAAATTCAAGTACTTGCACTTCCTAAATCTATACTCTGGTTTCGCACCTGGCGCTTTCAACTCTGCCCCTGTACTTCAAGTACTTGAACTTGCTAAATCTGAACTCTGGTTGTGCACCTGGTGCATTCAACTCCGCCCTTGTACTTCAACTGCTCGGACTTGCTAAATCATAACTCTGGTTTCGCACCTGGCGCTTTTAACTCTGCCCTTGTACTTCAATTACTTGTACTTGCTTCGTACTTCAAGAACCTGCACTTGCTGAATCTTAAACTCCGGGGGTTTCGCACCTGGTCTTGAGCTCCGCCTCCAGCAGGCGCAGCACGGTTCGCAGCACCAGCAGCAGCTGCGACGGCGCGCCACTGTCCAGCTGCTTCATCTCCTCCCCCTCCACCAGGCTCCTGACATACTCCACCAAATCCTCGTCAACCCCCTGCTGAGCACTCAGGTCCGCCATGGCCCCGTCCAGCTCTCCCGGGCCGATAGACGCCGCCCCCAGGATCGAGGACACCTTGGCGCGGCTGGCCTTGCGCCTCTGCTGCTGCAGATAGCCGTTGAGGAAGGCTTCCACCTGCTCCAGCTTGGCCCGCTCCTGCGCGTCCCGCGCCCGGGAGAGGCGGAGCGCGATGGCCCGCTTGTACAGGGCGCTGCCGTCGCGGAGCAGGTCGGGGGTGTGGGACTCGAGGGCGTCGGGGGCCCAGGCGTTCATGGGTAGGTTGCACAGGTAGGATAGGAAGTTGTCGACCCTGATGCGGGTCTCCTCCCCCCTGCTGATGACCTCGCCCATGCCCACGCCTGCTGCTGCGCCAGCGGTGTCGTCGTCACCGCCATCGCTGGTGTTGCTGCTGAGGGGGCTGCTGCCATTGAAGTCACCGTTGGCAGCAAGCTCTGACGACCACAGAGCTGTGCTGCTGCAGCCACGGCGCCTGGCACTGCGCATGCTGCCTGGCGAAGTACGGGAGGCCGGGGCAAACGCAATGCCGCGTGCGGCACGAGAGACGATGCTGTGGGTGTTGCTGGGCGTTGTTGATGTTGCTGCTCGCAGCCGCAGGTTCACATGGTGGCGCGAGGCGGCTGCTGCAGGGGCAGGCTGCACAAAGGCGCAGCAGCAGCAGCAGACACTGGCTGCTGCACCTGCAGCTGCAGCAGCTGCCGCCGCCCGCGTCACCCTCATGCCTTCGATGCCTGGGGAGTGGAACGCGGTAGGTGGCTATACATGTGTGCATTGCTTGCACGTGGTCAGCTTGCTAAGACCCCCCCCCCAGTGCACGTGGGTGACCAACTTGACGCGCCAACGATGATAGAAGTGGGGGAAGGGGGTACAGAGAAGCGGCCACTGTCGCGTGGTGTGTGACTGGAGGTGCTGTTGCAATGTACGCGGCGCCGGTGCACTCCGCTCTGCTGGTGAGCCTCCGCTGCTTGAGCAACTCTCTTGGTCACGCCTGCTTTTCGCGCCCTGCTGCTGCGTGGGTGCGTACGCTTTCACAGTGTTCTGCTGCCTCTCCGCTGCTGCCTCTCTCGCACGCAGGTGCTGTCGGCTCTGCTGTGTGCCCAGGCCTTCCACCCCACTCCCTCACAGCCACCATGCCTCGCCAGGGGCCTGTCCGCCCCCGCAATCCCCTTGCAACGGCGACACAAGGTGGGTCCCGTGTCCCCTGCTTTGATCTGCCTCTCCGCCGCCAAGCTCCGAGTGACCCGTCACCCAGGCATGCCTGTCTCTGCTGCGGTCGGTGCTGCTGGTGCTGCAGGCCAGCTGGGCGCCTCTGCGCGTGTCGACCTCCATCACGGAGTCCGCCAGCGCCTCCAACAGCACGGTGGCGCACGGGCAGCTGCTGCACCCGAATGGGGCGGCGGTGACGGAGCTTGGGCAGCAGCACCAGGAGGCTGCTGCAGCTGCGGTGGCTCCAGTGAAGAATGACAATTTCGTGCGCGTCATCTACGACTTCAGGTGGACTTCCACAGCCGCACCTACCATGCCCCAACAAAGTTCTGCTGCCCAGGCTGCCAAGATCCGTAGCCGCGCACGAGATGGATCTTGTATCTTGTGGCAGTTGCACACTTTCCGTGGTTGCCTTGGTTCCGAGTTTCGTGTGACCGTAGCTGCCGGTGCTGGCTGGGCCAGCCAACACATGCGCTGCACACACCCGCTTCTTGTGCCTGTTACAAAGCTGGTGCATGCTGCGTGTGCAAGGAGGGTGCTACTAGCGGCCCACCGCACGTCACAGAATGCCATCCCCACCCACACCAGATGGCATGCTATGCCGACACCGTCGATTTCCTGCCTCAGCCATTACTCAAATGTGCCGCTGCAAGCCCTACCATCACCGCGCAACCACTGCCACAGCCGTTCATGCATTCGCACCCTGATGCACCACCTACTTTCACACGTAACTTACTCACCTCTCACACTCTCCCTGGCAGCACCCGCACGCCTCCTCTCCCATCACCACCGCCGCCCCCCCAATCCCCAACGCACCTCCCTCTCACCAACGCAACTGCACCTCCTCCCCCCCCTCCCCCCCCTTGCCCCCCTCCCCAGCCGCCCACACACACTCATAGGCAGCGCCTTGTCGATACCTGCCATTGCGCTGTTTGCGGCGGGGCCTCCCGGCTCTCTGGCAGCGGCGCGGCTGATGGGGGCGCACGTGCTGTGCGCCATGGCGCCGGCGCTGCTTATAAACATCTACATCACCGGGCTCAACCAGCTCACGGACGTGGAGATTGACAGGCAAGGGGCTGCCTGGTGGCATGTGTTCACATGGTTGAAGTGTGTATGTTCCCTGCATTCTGACTTTGGGGCGGAAGTGAAGGTGTGCGGTTTCAACGTGGAGGCGCGGGGCAGCGCGGTTTGTCCATGGCGTCACGGGGTGCGAATTGCACATTGCGAAACTGTGTTTGGACTGCGCATTTGCTTTAGTTTGACACGGGTGCTGAACGTATGAACTTGGTATTGCATGAGATGTGTGAATGGCAGCACGCCCATGTGGCATGCGCAATAAGCCAGGCATGCCCAGCATGCGCGCCAGCGCCAACACAGAAATGTTTACCCCACCCGGGGGGCCACCAGCAAGTGCAAAAAGTGTGTGCAGGTTTGCCAGCCGCTTTGCTGTTCAGACTGTGGTGGCTCCTTGCAGCTTGCACAGACTTTGCACTGGTGCCTAAGTTAGGTACTTCGATTTGAAGTACCTAACTTTTTTGTGCACATTGCAAAAAATACCAATGGCGGTGGGCGGAGTACATGGGTACATGTGTGCAGCATAGCACCTTATCTGTGTGTTCAGTATGCTTTCAAAAGTGCCTATGGGGTGGAGTATGCTGTCAAGAAACTGTGCATAACATGTATTTCAAGCTGCGGTTGAGGTGCTTGGCACTGGACTGTAGGTACGTGTAATGGCTTCAAAGGCCGCAGAGCAGCCTTACGCCTTTCGGCCACCCACATGCTGGGTTTGGTTGTGGTCACTGTCTGTGCCTGATGCCCTAAATATCACCAATGTTTTACAAACAATAATGCTGGTTATGTACTTTACTGTATAACAGTAGTACAACAATATACTTCGAAGTACAGGTACACATGTGCTTCAAAGCAGGTGACGATGAAACGATTACATCGTCGATCACTACTGTAGTATATGGAGTCATATACATGCGTATATAGAAACTCAGCAGTACATGAAAACTCATCTGGGATACATAACCCTAGGTGTCCCCGCATATATGTACGGTATGCACATGTAACGTATATTTATAAATTTACAAATATACTTCGAAGTATACATTGTATTTATTTATAATATTTGTTTTGTCCCAGCAGCCAATCCAAGCAGGACGCCACAAGCAGTGTGTAAATTTTGCGCTTCTCCTGTGCATCATAATTTCACACCTGACCCTCACTAAAGTCGGGCTGGCAGGGCAGCACAGCCGATGTCTTACCTCATAATGGCGACCGCACAAAGGCGCAGACTAATACCGCAACAGTTCAGTGATTATAATAAATACATACTTCGAAGCAGCATATAACAGTACCTGGTAGAATTTTTATGCACAGAAGCCGGGTTAACAGCACAACACAGCCCATCGTTTACCACATGGTGGCGACCGCACAACGGCGCTGACTAATAATCAGTGACTATATATGACTAAGAATCAGTGACTATATATGAAAACTGAATCTGGGAGCGATATATGTATGTGATGTACTTGCCACGTGTTTACATTGTGTGGCGTACTTTAACGCAGCTTACTTTTTAATTATATGGACTGTCTATATCATACACATGTTTACATTTAATTCATAGATAAACGAATCCTTCAAGTACAGATCTGTAGAATCATGAACAGGTACTTTTAAGGATGATTCATGTCTCATTTATTTCCGGGTGTAGAAATACGGTGTTTGCTTCAAACAGAAGCGTGATGTATACGGACATGTAACAAAACCGGTTGTACGCTTTGACCCAACACACTAATTTTGATGTGAAATTATTTGTACACGTGAATATACGCTGTTTAACATCCTGCAGCAGTATACACATATGTACACATTTGCCGCACATACCATGCTCGGTCCTGCCATTTCTCACAGGGTCAACAAGCCCGACCTGCCCCTAGTCGCGGGGCGGCTGTCGATGCGCGCGGCGGCGGCGGTGTATGCATTTGTACTGTTGTACACATAGTATACACATAGTATGATACGTTTACACACACGAAATGTATGTGTACATACTTATGCTTCTACTATGCCTGTCGCTGATACTCTTCACAGGGTTAACAAGCCCGATCTGCCCATAGTCGCGGGGCGGCTGTCGATGCGCGCGGCGGCGGCGGACTATACACATGTAACGTTGTACACATAGTGTACACATGTAATGTTGTACACATAATACGTAGCAGCACTAGCATGATACATTTACATACACGTACCCTACACTTCGAAGTACATACTTGCGCTTCTACCATGCCTGCCGCTCATTCACCTCGCAGGGTCAACAAGCCCGACCTGCCCATAGTGGCGGGGCGGCTGTCAATGCGCGCGGCGGCGGCGGTAGTGGCGGCGAGCCTGGTGGGCGGGGTGGGGTTGGGGTACCTGATGCCTGCGGCGTGGACCTCCCATGCCCTGCAGGGTGTTTTGGTGGGCAGCACCATCATCGGCACCGTGTACTCGCTGTGGCCTTTCAGGCTCAAGAGGTGGGTGAGAGTGCCCTTCCTCATTGCAAAAACAAGGAGGTATTTATACTTCATATTATTTATTTACCTTTGAAGTACATTTCATACCGTACAAATTACTGTACGCATGTATAACGGTATACACAAAAAAAAACTTGAAGCAAATATTGGTAAAACATGCGCAGTCTGAGAACCATTTGCTTTGGGCCTTCAGGCTCAAGAGGTGAGCGGGCGCGGTGCTTTCTCTTTTTTTGCTGCAAAAGTGTTGCTGGTGCCAAAAACATACCAGGAAATGCCTTACAGGCTCAAGAGGTGAGCGCGGTGCGCGCGCACACTTTTTTGGCGTCACATAATCTGTGTTGGTTGCGACAGTATCCCTAAAACTGCACATGTGCAAGTACTACGATAGTATGCAGTGTATCAGTAGTATTGCCCGGGCACACTCTGAGTACGCGGCTTACACTGCACGCATGTGTAGGTGAATTTGCAAAGCCGGCAGGACTGCCATGGCACGATGCAGCACTTGTCTGAGGGTATGTCTACTTCACCAGGGTATACGGTGGTTACCGTAGATATCTGGGTATAAGACCCCCCGATTGTGTCGCCGAGTGCCGGCTGTCGCTGACACGGGGGGGTTCTTATTTGAGGGGGGGGTCTTATACCTCATTTTCCTATTCTATATGAATTTATATAGAGGTTACCCCGGGTCTTGCTGCTAAACGCCCCTCGTCCGCTAAACTGGGGGTTCTCATTCGGGGGGGGGGATCTTATACCAGGGGGGGGTCTTCTACCCCGATATCTACGGTACATCACAAGATGTACACGTGTACACGTATACTACGTACTAGCACAAAAAAACAGTATTTTGTGCTCGCCGTACAGTTGGGCAGGTGCCAGCGGGGTTGAATGCTACTTGTATTGATGGACAAGTAACACAGTGCAGTCGCAATTTAGTGCACTTTGATTCACTGTGGTGTGCGGTAATGTGGGGTCTATGATTATACAAAAACACTATACTTCGGAAGTACAACACCCCATCTCTGATTTAGTGGGGTTTTTGCTTTGGTGCGGGGTGCTAGGGTGCTGACAGCCGCACTACCTCGCGAGTGCAATGTAATGCCCGTCCACTTGAAACAATTACTTCGACGTTTCTGTATCAGTAGGTAGTAAATAAATAATCTCACTCAGACCGCCTGACAACATGCAGCTGGCGCGCCACTCTCCCGCCCCCCTCCCCACTCCCCACCCCCCCTAGGTTCCCCCTTCTGGCATCCCTGCGCATACTGAGCATACCTTAAGTACATGATTGTATGACATTTTTTCAGGTAAGCTGGCACTGGGGGCAGCCAATGACCCCTCTCCCTCCCCACCGAACCGCGAAAAACCGGACAACACGGCTGACAACCTCCCCCCCCTTGTAGATCCCCCCTTCTAAATTTCAGGCATATTGAGCATGCCTGAAAATTATTATTGTACAGTATGGCATTTGTTTTAGGCAAGCTGGCACTGGGCCGCCAATAATATATGAAAACTCATCTGGGAGCGATAAACTCTAGGTCTCCCCACATATCTAACAACATGGACC
>JAULBY010030507.1:0-15816 GCA_032358315.1 Ophiocytium majus
CCCCCTTCTCCCCCCATCCCTCCCCTGTTGCAGCACCCACTCCATGCTGCCTGAGGACAGCCACAGCCGCTGGTGTGACATTGTCGGCCGCAGACGCACCATCGAGGACTACCACGCCCTCGTCTTCCGCCCTCCCTGGCGCTTCTTCGGCGTCTTCGACGGCCACAACGGCAGCCGCGCTGCCAAGTTCACCAGCCGCGCGCTGCACGCCAACCTGGATCCCCTGCTGCACGCCGCCATCTCGGCTGTACTGCCCCCCTCCGCTGGCAGTACCGCCACCCCCGCCGCCGGTGTGGCTGCAGCCAGCGGCATTGCTGGTGCCGCTGGTGCTGGCAGCGCCTCTGGCGGTGCTGGCCGCAACGGGGGTGCTGGCGGCAGCGGCGGCAGCGGTGTTGGCACCGCCGGCGGCTTGGACAGCGGCGGATGTGAAGCCGGCAGCGCAGGTGCTGACAGCAGGGGCAGCGACTGTGTGGCGCACAACACCAGCAGCATCGGCGGCAGCAACAGCAGCGCTGGCAGCGGCAGCAGCAGTGGCAGCGGCGGCGGCGGCAGCAGCGATGAAGGCAGCAGCAGCGCCAGCAGCAGCGGCGAAGGCGGCAACAGCAGCAGCAGCGGCAGCGGCGAAGGCGGCGACAGCAGCGCCAACAGCAGTGGCATGGACCCCACGGTTCTGGCGGTTCTGGAGGCGTTTGAGCGCACTCAGGCGCAGTTCATGGCCGCGGAGCGGTCGGCGCCTCACTCCGTCGCCGCCACACGCACACACACCTCTGGCAGCGGCACGACGGCCACCATCGCTCTCGTACTGCCGGACCGCCTCATAGTGGCCAACATTGGAGACTCAAGAGCGGTTCTGTGTTGCACCGCCGATGCAGCTGCCGCTAGCCCCGCCGCCGCCGCCGCTGCCACCACTGCAGGCACTGCACCAGATGGTGCGTCTGCCGCTGCCGCCGCCACCGCCGCCACCACCTCCACTGGCGACACCGCGGCTGCCAACAGCACTGTCGCCGCCGCCAGCGCCACACCAGCTGCTGCCGCCACCGCCACCGCCACCACTTTCGACGGTGCCACCGCGGCTGCCAGCACCACCACCGCCGTCGGCAACACCGCGCCTGACACTGCCACTGCTTCCGCCACCACCTCAGACTCTGCCGGTGGCACCGCGACTGCCAGCACCACCACCGCCGCCGGCAACACCGCGCCTGACATCGCCACTGCTTCCGCCACCACCTATGCCGGTGGCAACGCGGCTGCCACCAGCGCCACCGCCACCGCCAACACAGCATCAGCTGCTGCTGCCACCACATCCGCCACCACCTTCGACGGTGCCACCGCGGCTTCCACCATCAGCACCGACGCAGCCGCCAACTCTGCCGCAACCGGCAGCGGTGTGGTGGTGGTGACGGTTGACCACACCCCACGTGACCCCACCGAAGCTGCGCGAGTGCTGGCGGCTGGCGGCACCATCGAGGTGGACCCTACGGGCGCCCCCCGCGTGCAGGTGCGGTTGCACGGCAACGTTTCTTCTACTTGAAGTATATCTTGAAGTATACTTCTACTAGTAGTAGTATAGCACATGTACTTCGAAGTATACGCTTCAAGTACATTTTAGAAGTAAATCTTGTGTGTGGTACATCTTGAGTATACTGTAGGCCATCATAGTGAATATATGTATATCTTGAAGTATATCTTGTATACCCTACCTAGTCTTTCAGTATTTCTTGAAGTCCTTCGCAGTGTATGCGCTTTTTTTTCTTGTTAGAACATGTGCGATAACTGACTGTGCTGGGCCAGCCACCATGTAAGAGCGCCAGACACCACCCACACACGCCTGCGCCAAGCTGTTACTAAAGTGACTAATACAAACCTCAACTTCAAACATAGCTGGTGTGCACAAATGCCATCATGTCTCTATGACTACTACACAAACCCCAACTTCAACATTGATTGAAACTTCAAGTTCAACTTGAACTTCACCTGTGTGCAGGGCGGCCTGGCGATAACGCGCCGCATCGGCAGCGAGCTGGTGGCGGGGCGCGCGCTCCTCTCCCCTCGCCCCGACGTCTTCACCTACTCTTTCGACGACCGGCGCTTCGACTATCAATTTCTAATCGTGGCGTCAGATGGCCTGTGGGATACCGTCACACCCGAAGACGCCGTGGCAATGGTGAGGGATGTTGTGGGGGGAGCGGTGGCGGGGGCGGCGGGCGGGGTGAGGCCACCGCACCTGAGTGTGTATGGGGAGTACAGTGTTGAGGCGGCATGGCAGGTGGCTGCCACGGCGCTGACGCACCTTGCGTATGTCCAGGGCAGCACGGACAACATTGGGGTGTGCGTGGTCAGCCTGCAGCAGCAGCAGCAGCGGCGGCAGCAGGTGTAATGTGGCGGGGTGGTTCGTGGGTGGTGCCGATCGATGTACTACTGTAGTACAAGTTCTGACCCCAGCGGTTTTGCGAGGGTCTCTCCTACGCGTGCGTGGTCAGCCTACAGCAGCAGCAGCAGCAGCAGCGGCAGCAACAGGTGTGAGGCAGCGACTCCAGACGGCGGTATACCTATCCTACGGCAGGCCGGCCTGCCCACTCGGATGCCCCGCTCGCGTCTCGGCCTGGCTCCGGTGGTGGTGGCCGCTGCGTGGTGGTGCCCCCCCCGTGGTGGTGTGTGTGGCAACAGGTGCGAGCAGGCAAGCCCCCACGGCATGCCAAGCAATAGAGAAGTCAACCTCACCTGGGGGGGGGGCGTAGTGGCGGAAGCGGCGGCAGCAGGGTTGCGATGTGGCGGGGCGGTCAGCGGTGGCGCCGATTGATGCACAATCGGCACTCTTTTCACACATAGAACGCGTCCATACACATATATATATGCAGAACACATTGTGCCTTGGCACTCCAAACCGTGAAGCACACCCTTCGTCTCCAGCCGCCGGTGTGCGTGTTTGCTGCCAGCCTGCTGCCGTGTGTGATGCCTCGGTTGCGTGGGTGCGTGGCACTCGCCTGGTGCAGTGAAGATGCCGACCTGGCAGCCTTGCAGCAGCCGCTGCTGCACGCATCAGGCATGCCGCCTAGACTGTCGCCTAACACTGTGGCATGTGTGTGTTTTTTGTGTGTGTTTGTGTGTGTGCGCTGTGTTTGTGTGTGTGCGCGTTTGTGTGCGCGTGTGTGAGCGGTGAACAACACAACTCCAACTTGAAGTACAGTGACCGTTTCCTTCCACAGTGAGCAGTGAAGCGTGCATCAGTGCCTGCATCCGAGCTGCTGGCGCCACGGATGCAGCGGCGCATCATGCGGCAGCAGCAGCGGCAGCTACTGGTGGACGGCGCGCTTGTTGTGCTGCTCCCACGCAGCAAGACTCGATCACACGAACCAGCCAGCGCACAGCCGGGCTGCGGCCCCGACCGGTGGCCAATCACACTGCGGAAAAAAGTGACCCCCAAGATCTTCTCGAGCTCAGAATGCCCAGCAGGGTGTGCGCGGGGGCGACGACCGCCACGGCGCCACGGCAGTGCTCACCGCTCACCCGCTGCTTTATAATGCGCACGTGCACGAGACCCGCAGTCTCCCGCGTGGCTCTGCAACTTCAACATCTGCTCTGCTCTTCTTCTGCCACAATTTCTGAGCTGGTGACCCCTAACGCGCGCGTTTGCGCACTGCGCCATGCGAGTTCTTTCCGTGACCGTGTGCTGGGTGTGATCCTCGCGCGCAGGTGCCTTGGCGATCACTGTTGCGTGCTCTACCGGTTGCTAGCCTGCTACAGCACGCAGCAGCAGCAACCACCAGGGTGCAAGCAGCAGCACAACACGAAGATTTCGAAACGTCAAATTCGAAGGGGAGCAGGATGCGCGCCTTCGCCGCCGCCGTCGCTATTTTGGGTGCCCTGCCCCGCGGCGACGCGACGAACCTCCGTGGGTCGACCCACCGCCAGCTGCCCAGTCGCAAGCTCCCTCCCGCCCCTGCGTCACGCTTGTACGCTCCGCTAGGCCGCACGAACCACAGGACTCGGGGAGGCCGCCGCCTCTGGGACCCGAGCAGTGGCGGGCAGGCCGCGGTGCCGACGCCCACAGGCCTCGGCACCCACGTCGCCTACGTGAACGTGGGCACCCCCTCTCAGAAGCTGAATGTGATCCTCAACACGGGTGGGGAGAATACGGCTCTGCCTTGCACCGGGTGCGTCGGCTGCGGACTGCACACGTACTTTAAGGAGACCGCCAGCACCACGGCCACCACCCCCGCGTGTGGGAAGTGCCTGGGCGGCTATACGTGCAGCGGCACTGGCGCTGCTGGGGGTCGCTGCGAGACCAGCCAGTCGTACAGCGAGGGCAGCAGCTGGACAGCCTACCAGGTGGGATGTCGCGTGGCATACTCTGTTACTTCCTTCGAAACAAGTACAGTGTCCTTCAGAAGTACTACTGTAGTACTTCAAGTATCTACGAAGCACTCGCTACTAGTAGTGCCAAAAGCACTTGAGATTCATGCGCTGCATAGCTACGTGAAACAAGTGCTTTGTTTCTGGGGCTTCGCGGCCTGACCACAGGCACCAGCTCAGCAACATGTTACATGTGGCACCGGCCTGACAAGGCAAGGGCGCACATGTCTTGCTGCCGCACCAGACAGATTACCATTCCGCAGCACACAATGGTTTTCCACGCTGCGAGGGCACGTGCCATGCCTCATGGCATACTGCCACACACGCTTGTGCTTGATGCCACACTGTACGCACGCCAGGGGCAGCTCTGCCCCCCCCCCCCCCCCATTGCTGCCACAACCGTGCTACCCGGGGTAGTGCACCACCAACCATTGCTGCAGTGTGCAGTGCGCCACCGCTGCACATGTTGGCACTGCATGATACCATGCAGCATGCACATGCCTCTGTCACTGCATCACGTTGCCATCACCCCAGCACTGAACGCACCTCCGCAGCTGCCGCACCCATGGTTTTTCTCTTGTGTACTTCAATCTGTTTTAACGTAAAAAAAGTTTTAAAAACAATTCTGGCAAGAGCCACCCACGCTCCCTCCTGCATACATGCCGACCCTAACATCTTGGCGACGTGTCCAAATGGAAACCTGCTGCTGCCGTGGTGTGTGTACTTCAACTTATATCTAAACTTTAACAGCCTTTTTCTGGGCCTGCCCACCTCCTCCAACAACGCCAGCGCGGCCGCCAATGCTGACCATGTAACTGTACTTCAGTGGAGTATGACCGCCTCAAGTTTAACTTGCTGCTGCTGTGCTGCTGTGTGTGTGCTGTGTGTACTTCAACTTAAACTGCAACAGGTGCTGGACCAGCTGTTTCTGGGCCTGCCTGCCTCAAACGACACTGGCGCGCCGCCTGAGGCTAGCTACGCTGCCCTCAGCACCGACATCATGTTTGGCTGCGTCACATCTCAGACAGGTAATACGTGTACTAGGCGGTGATGTGACCGCAACAGTTCTGATGCTGCCATGTGCTGTACCACAAGCTACTAGTAGGCTTGTAGTGCGGCGATTGGTACACAACGTACCTGGTATATACCCCATGCATTGCATCATGTTTGGGCCAGTGTTCACGTACTGTGCGAAGTACTCCTGCTGGCACCCTTTCTTTGTTCGTACACATACTTTGCCATGCATTCGCCAAGTGCCATGGCCGCCAGTGAGCGTGCTGGCATACATGTCATGGGCTCTTGCACGCCCCCAAGTGCAAATAAATAGAACTACCAGTAGTGTTTGATAGTGTACTTCAAAGCATTATTAGTACCGGTATGTCATAACGTCTGCTGAGCACTGCTGCTACTGCAGCGCAGACACCCCCAGGCCTTAAGGCGCCAGCTCTGTCTGCATGTATGCACACATAGTTCTGTGCAATTGTATACCCAATGCTGCCCGGACCGCCCATGCCGTGTCATGCTTGGGTTGCGCCAAGGTCCCGGCAACAGTTTTTCTCTAGAGTACGCAATGCTGAGCATCGCCAGCCTGTTTGCTAACAATAGCATGTCTGATCATGCCTTTTCCGGTCACATGCGCACCGTGTGCAGTGTGCAACGGGCTTTCCACGCCCTAAGCGGAGTTTACAAAAGTACACGTGCATACACACATGTGCTGCATGGACATAACAGGTACATACCATGTTTGCATGTGCTTACGCCATGCTCGGGTTGCGCCCACACCCAGCACCAAATGCGTCCAAGTCCAACACTACTGCCCTGCCTTGGGCATCTTCGCTCAGCAATGCGCAAGCGTATTGTGTGTGGCGGGTGGCGCCACCCCCTGTTGCAGTGTACCACCGCTGCGTGGTGGCACCGCAGTGCACACCGCCAGCCCCAGTGGCAGCCTTGTGTGTTATGTGCAGCCTGTGATTGGACTGGCCCCCCACTCTCCTGGCTGCACACGCATCCCTTGGTGCGTACTCTTGTTAAACTCTGCTTAGGGCGCGGAAAGCCCTTCGCACACGGTGCACATGCCCAGGCATAGGGATCAGATAGGTGTGTACAAGCACGTCTCAGCTGTTGAGCGCGCATTTGAAGTAGTACTTGAAGATGCATTTGGCTACCCACACCTTGTACCAGGTGTGCACGTGCCGCCCGCGCGTCTCTGGCCCAGTACCCAAACTTCAACTTCAACTCCAACTTGCACTCGCAGGCCTGTTTGTCTCCCAGCCGGAGGACGGCATAGCGGGCGCTGCGCCGCCGCCGCTGCTACCGCATCCACGGCACCAGCGGCGCTGCCGCCACCCCAAAATTCAACTTCAAATTTCAACTTGTACATGCCCCAGCTACACCCACGATTTGTACCGTTGCGCGCGTGCCGCCGCACGTCTCTGGTACCTGTACTTATACGCAAGTGTCGACTTCAACTTGCACTCGTTGTTGTTTTTAGGTCTGTCCGCCTCCCAGCCGGAGGATGGCGCCAACGGCAGCGACACCTCAACCTTAAATTCCAACTTTGTGCTTGCTCTGTCGACTACTCCTGCAGCATGTGCCGGCGCGCCTGCAACTCTGGCCTAATCCCCAAACTTCAACTCCAACTTCAACCAACTCCAACTTTTACAGGCCTGTTCGTCTCCCAGCCGGAGGACGGCATAGCGGGCCTCAGCAGGGGCGAGTTCTCGCTGGTGCGCCAACTGGCAGCCCAGGGCGCCATTGCCAGCGACACCTTCACCCTGTGCTTCACAAGCGATGGCGGCGTCATGGTCGTGGGTGGCGAGGAGGAGGGCCTGTGGCTGGAGCCCGCGCAGTACACGCCGCTGCTGGAGTCCGGCGGCCAGATGTTCACTGTGGAGCTGCAGGTGCGTGCCCACAACTTCAACTGAACCTTCAACTTCAACCCTATTTGCATGGTTGTGGGCGGCGAGGAGGAGGGCCTGTGGTCCTAGCCCGCGCAGTACACGCCGCTGCTGGAGTCCGGCGGCCAAATGTTCACAGTGGAGCTGCAGGTGCGTGCTCACAACGTCAATTTTTACTTCAAGTCCAACTTCAACTTTTTTGCACGCACGACGGCGGCGTCATGGTCGTGGGTGGCGAGGAGGAGGGCCTGTGGTTGGGGCCCGCACAGTACACGCCGCTGCTGCAATCCGGCGGCCACATGTTCACTGTGGAGCTGCAGGTACGTCACAGCATACGTGCCCACAACTTCAACTAGAACTTCAACTTCAACTTATTTCGTATGGGTGTGGGGGTGGCGAGGAGGAGGGGCTGTGGTCGGAGCCTGCGCAGCACACGCCACTGCTGGAGTCTGGCGGCCACATGTTCACTGTGGGGCTGCGCGGTGCGTGCCCATAACTTCAACTTTTAACTTCAATTTTTGTGGTCAGAGCCCGGTCCGCACGCCGCTCATGGGGTCAAGTGGTCAAATGCTCACAGTGGAGCTGGCAGGCGCATGCCCACAACTTCAACTACATGTACAACTTCAACTTGTTTTCATGGTCGTGGGCCGCGTGCAGTACACGCCGCTTGTGTAAGGGTCTATCGCGCACGCCACATGGTGGAGCTGCAGGTGCGTGCCCGCAAGTTCAAGTACAATGTCACTCGCCCTCGGTGCGTACAAGCAACGTTTGCTGCTGCTGGAGTCGCCTACCAGGGCAACAACTGCTTTCACCAAACATTTTCATGCACTGTGTGCCCATGAGAGGCAGTGGTGACACATAGTCATCATGGGCAGAACGTGCCCGAAATTGCAGCTGGTACCACGCCGCATCCTACGCTGCCGCCGCGGCACACAACTTGAAGTTGGTTGTTCAACTTCTGCACTGTGCCAAATTTACGGACTAGTGCATCTCTACTGTTGTACACAGGACGTGCTGGTGGGGGACACGTCGGTCAGAGCCGGCCCCGCCGTGGACCGCGGCATCTCCATACACAACTTCAACTACAACTTCAGCTGCTGTTTCAACTTGTGCGGCCCGCTGTCACACAGAGGCCGCCCCGCCGTGTACCTCGGCACCTCCATACAACTTCAACTCCAACTTCAACTTGCTGCTTCGACTCCTGCGCTGCGCTGTTTTTGTGTGCTGTTTTGCGCCCTGCTGTGTTACTCAGGACCTGCTAGTGGGGGACAAGTCAATTGGGGCGAGCGCCGCTGTCTACCGTGGCACCTCCATACAGTCTGGCACCACTGACACATGGATGCCCGCCGCGTGCGAGACGGCGTTTGTGGCCGCCTTCGCCGCTGCCACGGGCATCACGTATGAGGCTGGGACGGCGGTTACGCTGACGCCCGCAGAGGTGTGTGCAGCACACATTATGATGATGCGCTGTGTAATAGCTATAATCCGCGTACATAAACAACATACTTCAGAAGCATATATACTTCAGAAGGAAGTAGCTGCAGTGCTGCTAGGCCTTCCCCAATTGTGCCGTACTTCTGAAGCATGAGGCTGGAGCTGCGGTCACGTTGACGCCCGCAGAGGTGTGTGCAGTACATGTGTGCGCCGTGTGTAGCTGTACAGCGTGTCTCCTGTAGATGCACTTATGAACTTCGTGTATAGTGCACACTTCTTTTGAAGTACAATACAGGTATGTGATGGCCCCTGGTGTGTGGGGGGAGCATGGTGTACCGGGAGCTGGGCGGGGGTGTGAGCAGGTCCTCTGGGATATGGGGCTGTGATCCGCTAGAGTAGTGCTTTGGCAACATGCCAGGCTTCCCTTAGAGTACGCAGTGCTGAGCATTGCCAGCTTTTTTGCTACTGTATCATCTTCTCCTGGTCACACGCGCCGTGTGCAAAGGGCTTTCCGCGCCCTAAGCGGAGTTTGATGGAAAAACTTCTGATGTACATGCACATGCACGCATATGCTCGTATGTACTTGAAGTATACACTTGAAGTGCATGCTTCTGAACCTCGGTAGCATGTACCTGTCAGCAGCGCGGCCGGGGTGCTGCTGGCACCCGCCCCCGCCTTCGCCCCCACCGCCCGCAACGCAGTCATCTGGCGAGACAGCGCAGCCTTGTGGTTACTGGAGCCATGCCCTGGCATTTTCAAGCTGATGCCACGGGGTCTCTTGGGGCCCGCGCCGCGGACCGATCCTGCACCCGCGGAACCATCCTGGGAATGTTCTGCAGAATCTTCCTGGTCCTCAGGAATGGCGCGAATCCCCGTGGAGGGGGGCGGCGGGGGGGGGAAGCGCGCCAGGGCGTGGCGCCACCATGCCTGAAACGCAGCACACGGCGGCACAAGTTTAAGTTGAAGTTACATTTGAAGTTGAGGTTATAATTGAAGTTGAAGTTGAAGTTATATGAGTGGCTCATGTGGCGCCACCACACGACCGCATGCAGCACACACGGCGCCGCAGTAGAGAGTGGAGGCTTTTCTGAAGTTCGGAAGTTGAAGTTGTTTTGACTGGCTGCGCCACACCACGGCTGCGCACAGCGTACAGCGGCGCAATTTGTAGTTGAAGTTTCAGTTGAAGTTAGAATTGAGGTTGAAGCTGAAGACTGGCTGGAATGTGCCACACCGCGACCGCGCACAGCGCACAGCGGCACAGTAGAGAGATAGTGATTGCTGGTCTGTGTTCTATGAGTAGTCTGGCACAGCGTCACAGTGGAGAATTGGCTTATTGAAGCTGAAGTTGCAGCTGAAGCTGAGGTTGAAGTGCATGACTGACTCAAATGTGGCGAGCTATCTTTGTGAAGGAAACCTAAAAGGTTGCTAAGCCCGGCGAGACTGCCAAGGCTGAAGCAAAATGCCAGGCCGAAGCCCGCGAGGTGATTTCTCTACCTGGTATCAGATAGTTTTGTATTGCCGTCCAAAGACTTGACTTAATGTGTGCACGGGTTCAAACTGCTGAAAGACAAGGCCCGGGGTGGTGCAGACGCTCCCTCACCCCTCGATGGCAAAAGAAACGTGGTTGGGCCGTCAGGTTCGGTGCCAGCCCCTGGCGTTGAGCACGTGAACATGCCAGCCAGCTACAAGTTCAATTTCAACAACAGCAGTGTGCACACGACCGTGTTGCTGCTGGTACACAGATCTCAGGCTCAACTTGAACGTCACCTGCAGCATGATGGCCGCGCCGCCCGCCTTGTCAATTGCCAGAAAATTCTTGGTGGTAGGTCGGTTAGGGTAACACCCCCGGGCATTGAGCACGTGGCGTTCAATTTTTGCGTCCGACCATCAAACTTCAACCTGTGTCTTTGTTTTAAACTAATACACAAACTTCAACTTCAAGTTCACCTGCAGCGTGATGGCCGCGCCCGCCTCCTCGTCGATCGCCAGAAAATTCTTGGGGCGGTAGGTGGGGTGCCACCCTCGCGCGTTGAGCACATGGCGCTCAATTTTGGCGTCAGACCAGCGCCGAAGAACGTTCTGTTCCAGTTCCTCGTGCGCTCTCTCCATGTCCCAGGCATTTTCCTGGGCCTCCAGGGCTGCCTGCAGGTCACTCAGGCGCACCTGTGGTGGTGGCAAAGTGGTTGTGTGACAGTTACGTGTCAGTTTCGCACCCATGGCGGCGGCAAGTGGCAAGTGGCAGGGCGGTCAACAGCGCAAGCAGGCAGGCCTATGCGGCGAGCAAGTAGGAACATGGGTGCTGTACCACAGTTGTATGTTTTAAGCACACATGTACTTTCATTCAACTCCGCTTCGGGCGCGGAAAGCCCTTTGCACACGGTGCCTATGACCAGAAAAGGACCAGGCAGGTAGGTAAAAAGCTGGCAATGCTCAGCATTGCGTACTCTAAGGGAAGCCTGGCATGTTGCCAGAGCACTACTCTGGTGGATTACAGCTCCATACATGTGCATGTGCATGCATAACCAGGTCGTTCAGGCGCACCTGTGGCGGCACCAAAGTGGCAGGCGGCAGGGTCAGCCGAGTGTTTTCCTGACACTGCGAAGTCAACTAGTTACTTCAAGAAGTACTTATTGTTAGTTGATTAGTAGAGTGCGTGTAGGTCGTTCGGGCGCACCTGTGGTGTGGTGGGGACAGGTGACACAGCGAAGTCAAATAGGCACTTCAAGAGGTACTCACATCAAACTCCGCTTAGGGCGCGGAAAGCCCTTCAAAAAGTACTTATCGTTGGTTACCTAGTAGAGTGTGTGCAGATCATTAAGGCGCACCTGTGGTGTGGTGACGGCAGGTGGTAGGCGGCAGTGCGGTCAGCCGCGTGTGTTCCTGACAAGGCTTTTTTAGTTGATCACCTCATAAGTGTGTGTACCCCTATTTACTGCAAGTAGCAGTTGGCAAAAAAATTCTGAAGTATTGTCAATGCATGTGCACTTCGGAGCATAACATTCCAGAGCGGGGTATGGACCTCAAAGTGTTTGCATCGACCATTCACTAACAATGTGTGGTAGTTACCATCAGCGTACACTTGGTGGATATGCAATAGCCTTGGTCATGCTAGCCAGCACGAGAGCGCAGCAGTTCCAGTACAAAACACAACGCGTAGCACATGCTTACAACCGCTGCAGGGACAGAGAGCTTACCCGGTGCTCCATGAGCGCACCGTGGCCTCCAACTAATCCAGCCGTGCACACGCGACGGTCCCTTGTGATCCACACTAAATAGTATCGTAGTCCAGCTATTCAGTAAAAGCAATGCGTATAATTATATATGTATATAAATTACATAATACGTAGTACAATTATAATACAGTTCTGGCTCACTTCGCCGCCACCTCCGTGCAGCTGCGCGCACGTGAGATTGGTGAACAATGAGTATGACACATTTCTGGTACGTAAACTACAGTAATAACAGTATACTTCGAGTATTTGTATTTATTTGCACTTGTGGGCGTGCAAGAGCCCATGTCACGTATGCCCGCACGGCCACTGGGTGCCAAGGCAAATGCATGGCAGAGTATGTGTACGAACAACGAAAGGGCTAGCGGGTGCCAGCAGACTACCTAGGGCTTGACCTGCCAGGGCAGGTCACCCGACAGGGAGCCATGCAAGTAGTACATTTACTGCTTTGGTACTTCAGTAGTAGTTGTACTTCAGAAGTATTTCTGAAGTACTTCTGAAGTGCTTTTAGTATGTACTTGCAAGTGTACGTCAAAGTATGTTTGTAACCGCCATGTACTCTAACGTGGGAACCTTACCTCGTGCTCCACCAGGGAAGGTCGTGCTTCCGACGCACCATTGCCCCCAACTCGTTCCGCGAATACGCCTCCGACAACCGCCAGGGCCCCTGGTGCCCCACACTAAAAATTATGGCAGTCCGAGTATACAGCTCATACATTTACTACATACACACATCAGCAGTAAGTACAGGTAGTAGTACTTCAGAAGTACTTCAGTGGTGGTACAAGTTTCTAGCACATACATTTGTCGGCCTTGCCGCACCTGCGCCCACCTCCTGGCGCCACCGACAAGTAAGCCTTGCCGCCGTGCTGCCCCCGCAGGTCCCCGCATCTGATGATTTTTGGCTGCATTGTCTTCCGCGGCTCCACATTGTCAGTGGGCTTCGGCCTGGCTTTCTGCCCCAGCCACGGGAGTACCTGGGCTCAGTCACCTTTTTGGTTTCTTTCACATTGTCAGTGGGCGTGCCGGTCCCTTGACCAGTCAAACACAACCACTGCTGCCACCGTGCTGCCCCTGTTCCCCCGCAAGTCCCGCATCCGACGCGATATTTGGCTGCATCTATGAAGGCCACTACCAGCAGTGAATATTTCTATACACACTGTACACCATGTATCCATGCATTTAGCTGGAGCATATACATGTATATCAATTATTATTATAACTGATAATCGAAAGTAATAACAACTGACCGCTGCTGCCGCCGTGCTGCCCGCGCAGGTCCCCGCATCCGATGAGATTTTTGGCTGCATTGTCTTCCGCGGCTCAGACATCAAGGACCTGCATGTGCACGACACGCCCGGGGAGCAGCCCCCGGCGCCGCCCACGCAGCCCATGGTCGTGCCCCCGGAGGGAGCGCTCGGCCCGCCGCCCACGCCCCCAGCGGAGGCGCCGCAGGTCAGGACTTCAATTCCGTACTTCAAATTCAACTGTTATTTGAAGTTGGTAACTGTCACTTGAAGTTTGAGCCATGGTCGTGCCTCCGGAGAGAGCGCGCGGCCCGCCGCCCGTGCCCCCAGCGTACGCGCCGCAGGTCAGGACTTGAACTGTTATTTGAAATTTGTGTTTTACTCCAGAGACACTATTAGTCCAGCGGCGTGCCGCAGGTCAGAACTTCAACTGTTATGTGAAGTTTGTGTTTTAGTCCAGAGGCACGAGGCCATGTGCACACTGGTACAAACTGTGGATAGCTTAGTCGGGCGGGTAGGCGGCGCTCAGCAGCGAGAGGTGCTCGTACGTGCTTGAAGTTTGCGCGGTGCTGCAAAGTTGAAGTTGAGGAGCTCGTACGCTGCAAGGGCGGGTGCGGGGCCAGATGCCGCCGCCGGGAGAGTGGAGGGCCCGTCCTCAATGACTAGCTCCGATATGCTTGAAGTTGATACACGTGTTGTACCTGTCAAGTTGGTAAGTGACATTTGAAGTGTGAGCCCATGGTGGTGCTCCTTGAGGAAACGTGTGCCCCGCTGCCCACGCCCCCGCCATGGTACCAGCGGCGCCGCGGGTCAGTACTTGAAGTTTTCCAGTTCTACTTGAAGTTGGCAACTGTCATGTAAGTGTCTCAGCATGCTGTCTCTGACCCTGAAGTTTGTGTGCTTGTGCATGTATGCATACATATATGTGCACAGCCCCGCATTTGAGCCCTGCCTTGGCCATGCCTGAAGGACCCTGCACTTGCACTTGCATGCCTTGACAAACCCATTGCTGTGTACTTTCTGTGCTTGTGCGAACACTTGCTCCATGTACCCAGCAGCCTGCGGCAGCGGAGCCCGTAGCCAAGCCTGCGGCGGACGGCAAGCCCGAGAAGTACCAGCCGCCCCACAGGGTGAGTTCAAGTTTATGTTTCAGACCACGGTAGGGTCGCCGGAATCGTAATCATTTTCAAAGTGACACCGTAATGCGCAGCGTAATTCGCCGTAACCTTAGTTATACCACTTTCAACATCTTCCATAATGTTTATTGCTCAGCACAGTAGGGCCATCACACATGTTAAGGCATCGTAGGCTGTTGTAGGCATCTGCAGCGGCCTTGGAATTACCATTGACCGTATAATGTCACGGAATAACGATTCCGGCAACCCTAGTAGCCAAGCCTGCGGCGGACGGCAAGCCCGAAAAGTACCAGCCGCCCCACATGGTGAGTTCAAGTTTCTGTATCAATCCACAGACATGAGGTCGTGTGGCACACGTACCTAGTTTAAGTTAACCTAGTGGCGCCAAGTTGAAATTTATGTATCATTGCGGAGACATGATGGCATGTGCGCACCAGTGCGAAGTACGAGTAGCCCAATCAGGCGGGTAGGGTGCGTGCAGCAGCGAGAAGTGCTTGTACGCATCAAGGGTGGGCATGGCGCCGGCTGCAGCCACAAGAGTTGAAGTTTGCAATTGAAGTTTTCAATTAAAGTTGAAGGGGAGAGTTGAGAGGCAGTACTCGATGACTGGCCTGGAAATGCTGTGCGGTAGTACACCACCGACATAAGATGAAGTTTGTGTACAGCCAAAGTTGAAGTTGAGGCCTGCCAGCGCCCGTCACCAACCTACCCTGCTGGACAGCACTGGGCAACCAACTTCACAGTCCACTTTGCTTGTGCAAATATGGTTGTTGAAGTTGCTGCCTCGCCGCTGCTCAGAGTGCTGACTGCCAGGCACACATGTGGTTCTGGCGAGTGTGTATGTGCATACATGCTCAGGTATACCGAAGGTGTATGTGTACTCGAAGTACGAAGTACTGCTGAAGTATACATATGTTACAGCGCTCATGTTCTTCCTGTGCGAGTTGGGGGTTGAGCAGAGGCAGGGCATGCGTGCTCTCGCATGTACCACCTCTGTGTGCCATCACCGCTGCTGCTGAGCACCACCGCGGCTGCTGAGCACCACCGTGTGTGCTTGCCGCCGCTCCCTGCTAGCAGTTGAGATGAAGTTGAAGTGCAGTGGTCACGCTATGCCATTGTTGAAGCTGGTGTGTTAGTTCATAAAGATGCGCTCATGTGCACGCTGGCACACACTGCGAGTAGCCTGATGGGGCGGGTTGGGTGCGCTCAGCAAAAAAACGTGCTCATAAATATATGAAAACTCAATCTGGGAGTGATAAACCCTGGGTTTTCCCACCGGTGGGGGCCATCACCCTGGGCGGAACCGTGCAAAGGGTGAACAAAGCAAATATAGAGCCTACAAATGAAGCAAATCTCGCGCCTAGAAGCGCGGATGCCATCATAGAGTGTGATGCGTTCAAGGGGGGTGCAGCGCATATATATGTATGTGAACTTCAAGTCTGGTGGTCACGCGTTGCCCTCTGCTGCCCCCCCCCCCCCCCCCCCCCCCCCCCCCCCCCCCCCCCCCCCCCCCCCCCCC
>JAULBY010030518.1:0-15815 GCA_032358315.1 Ophiocytium majus
TTGACCGTTGCCAGCCAAAAGCACATCGGTGTCAACTTCACATCTGCTGAATTGACCATGCAATTGGATGACTTCGCAGAGCGTGTTCTGAAACCTCGTATCAGCCAATTGGCGTCTTCTGTTGACGCTGACGTGGCCAGTGCGTACAAGTACATCGGTAACTCCGTTGGTACACCTGGCACAACTCCCTCTACTTCTTTGGTCTTGCTCCAAGCCCAGCAGAAGCTGAACGAGAACGCTGCTGTGATGTCACCACGTTTCGCTACCGTGAACCCCGCTGCTAACGCTGGCTTGGTTGAAGGCATGAAAGGTCTGTTTAATCCTACAGACACTATCAGCAAGCAATTCAAGAACGGCATGATGGGCACTGGTGTGTTGGGCTTTGATGAAGTCAACATGTCTCAGTCTATCAAGCAACACTCCACTGGTACACGCGCTGCTACTGGCAACACCACTGGCGCTGCTGTGACTACTGAAGGTGCTTCTACCTTGACGTTGACTGTTGGATCCAGCGAAACCATCGCTGTTGGTGACGTGTTCACCATCGCCGATTGCTACGCTGTTAACCCACAGACTCGTGAGTCTACCGGTTCATTGTTCCAGTTTGTAGCTTTGGCGTCTTCGACAACATCTACAACTGCTACTGTGACCGTTGCTCCTATGTATTCGGCTAACAACGCTTTGGCTACCGTGAACGCATTGCCTGCTACTGGCAAAGCTGTCGTGTTCGTGGGTGCTGCTTCTAGCCAATACGCTCAGAACTTGGTGTACCACAAAGATGCCATCACTTTCGCAACTGCTGACTTGCTGTTGCCACAAGGTGTTGACATGGCTGCTCGCGCAGTTCACAACGGTATCTCTTTGCGTGTCGTGCGTCAGTACGATATTAACAATGACCGTATGCCTTGCCGTATTGACGTTTTGTACGGCTACAGCACGATCCGCCCACAAATGGGCTGCCGTATCTGGGGCTAATCTGATTGGGGCTTCGGCCCCTATCTTCGTAACATCTTTGAAAGGAAATTATCATGGCATTACCTAATGGTTCCGGCGGCTATCAAGTCGGCGCAGGCAATATCAACGAAGCGCAACTGATTGTTCAAGGCGCTCCTACTGCTATTACTGCAACTACAGCAACCCTAACTGGCGCTCAAATGGCCAACGGGTTGATCACCAGCAACACTTCGGCTGACACCGTGGTGACATTGCCTACCGTTGCTGATCTGGAACTTGCAATTAGCAGCGCCCAGAAAGTCAACGCTGCATTTGACTTTGCAGTTGCTGTCGATGACACTGCTTATCAGTGCACATTGGCTACCGCTACTGGTTGGACTTTGCTCGGTAACATGGTGGTGTTGGAAAACACCGGCGCTATGTTCCGCGCTCGTAAAACCGGCGATGGTACTTGGACTTTGTACCGCATTGCGGGCTAAACCTAAATGGGGGCTTCGGCCCCTATTTTTAAAGGAAATATCATGCCTACAAACACCAAACCAGTTGGCGTTGCTTACAGCGACCCACAACTTGACGGCGCAATCATCGGCGCAACTGGCGGCACTGCCGGTTTCTACGGGACTACTCCTGTTGCTCAAGCGGCTGCTATTACGGCTGTTACCAATACCGCTACTGGTACTGAGTTGGCAACCGCCATCAACGCGCTTCGTGTGGCGTTGAAAAACATTGGCATTACTGCCTAAAACCAAATGGGGGCTAATCACCCCCATTTTTAAATTATGAACGTCACACTCGTACACCCCGTCCACGGCGCCAAAGTTGCAACAATGGAACTTGAGGCAGAAATGGATGAAAGAAACGGCTGGACTCGTTATAATCCAGACACGACTTCTGAACCCGAAGAAGCGGCTCCTGTGAACGTGCTGGAAGTTAAACGCCGTAGAAAAACCACTGCTGAGGTTTAAACATGACAACGTACACCGCTGGCCAACAAATCGAACGCGCTCTCAGGCTTCTCGGTGTGCTTGCTGAAGGTGAGACGCCTTCTGCGGCTACGTCTCAAGACGCCTTGATGGCGCTCAATCAAATGATTGACTCATGGCAGACTGAGCGTTTGTCTATTTTTTCTACGCAAGATCAAGTGTTCACATGGCCTGCGAGCCTTATCAGCCGCACGCTTGGCCCATCGGGTGACTTTCAAGGCAACCGCCCCATTTTGCTTGATGACGCCACATACTTCAAAGCGCCCAACGGCGTGTCGTATGGCATTAAATTTATCAATCAACAGCAATACGATGGTATTGCTGTTAAGACCGTAACATCTACATATCCGCAAGTCATGTTCATTAACATGACGTTTCCTGATATTGAAATGTTCGTTTACCCACGCCCAACGCAGGACTTGGAATGGCACTTCATTTCGGTTGAAGAACTGAACAATCCTGCCACGCTGTCCACAGTTTTGTACTACCCACCAGGCTATCTACGTGCGTTCACGTACAACTTGGCCATGGAGTTTGCCCCTGAGTTTGGCGTTGAGCCAAGTCCACAAGTGCAGCGTATTGCAATGACTTCTAAACGTAACTTGAAGCGCATCAACAATCCTGATGATGTGATGGCACTGCCTTACGCATTGGTGGCCAACCGCCAGCGTTTCAACATATACGCTGGCAACTATTAACTAAAGTATTCATATTGTACAAGCGGCATGAAACATACGTTTTGCGTTCAAATAGGCTTGATGCGCTTCATCAGGCGTAGCGTAGTCGCCTATGCGAATTGTTTTTCTGTTGACCGTAATACTTGCACGCCATTTGTTTTGATACCAAATAACGCCCATAAAACCAGATTTATTTCGCTTGTTGGGTTTGCGTACATTTTCAGAATTGCCACCCGCGCCAACATCACGAAGGTTGACAAGCCTGTTATCGGCTTTAATCCCGTTAATATGATCAATCATGCCTGTTGGCCAACTACCAGTAACATAAAGCCAAGCAAGGCGGTGTGTCCTGTAGATCTCACCTCGAATACCCAAAGTGGAATATCCTCGCTTGTCAATGTTTCCTGCAACATCGCCAGCTTTAACGGCTTTACTTGGGCTAATCTTCCAAATAAAAATGCCGGTTTCCATGTTGTAATCAAGTATTTCTCGCAGTTGTTCTGCGGTAATGTCGGGCTTGCTCATCTCAGTTCTCCTGTGTTGAGCCTCAATGTTAACACAGGAATTACTAAATGAAAACGCCTATATTGGGTAGCACATACGTTGCACGGTCTGTTAATGCAGCAGACAACAGGCTTGTCAATCTGTTTCCCGAGATCGTCCCAGAGGCCGGTAAAGAGCCTGCGTTCCTAAACCGCGCCCCTGGTCTAAAGCTACTCTCAACAGTTGGCCTTGGCCCGATCCGAGGTCTGTGGGCGTTCTCGGCTAACGATGGTGTTGGCTTTGTGGTGTCTGGCACTCAGCTTTACAAAATCAACAACGCCTACGTTCCTACGCTGATCGGCACGGTGGCGGGCACTGGCCCTGTCAGTCTGGCTGACAACGGCACGCAGTTGTTCATTGCGGCCAATGGCCCCAGCTACATTTACAACAACACCACAAACGCTTTTGGCCAGATCACCGATCCAGACTTCCCAGGCGCTGTGACAGTGTGCTATCTGGATGGCTACTTTGTGTTCAATCAGCCTAACAGCCAGTTGATGTGGGTGACACAGCTGCTGGACGGCACATCCATTGACCCGCTTGAGTTTGTCAGCACCGAAGGCTCACCTGACGGCCTGCTTGCCGTTGTGTCCAACTTCCGCGAAGTCTGGGCCTTTGGCACAAACTCGATTGAGGTCTGGTACGACTCTGGCGCCACAGACTTCCCCCTACAACGCATCCAAGGCGCGTTTAACGAGTTAGGGTGCGCTGCCCCTTACTCCATAGCCAAAATGGATAACGGCCTGTTCTGGCTTGGCCGTGACCGCCGTGGCCAAGGTATCGTCTACCGTGCGAATGGTTACACCGGCGTGCGCATCTCAACCCACGCCGTTGAATGGCAGATTCAGCAGTACGCTGACATGTCGGACGCTATTGCTTACACCTATCAGCAAGACGGTCACAGCTTTTATGTGTTGATCTTCCCTACCGCCAATACAACGTGGGTCTATGACGCGGCAACACAAGCATGGCATGAGCGTGCAGGCTTTGTCGATGGCGCGTTTACCCGTCACCGTAGTAACTGCCAGATGGCGTTTAACAACAAGATTGTTGTGGGCGACTTTGAGAACGGCAACATCTATGCGTTTGATCTAGATGACTATTCGGACAACGGTAGCATTCAAAAGTGGCTGCGCTCTTGGCGTGCATTGCCAACCGGCACTAACACCCTCAAACGTACAACCCAGCACATGATGCAACTCGATTGCGAGTCTGGCGTGGGTTTAAACCTTGGCCAAGGCGAAGACCCTCAAGTCATGCTCCGGTGGTCAGACGATGGTGGCCACACATGGTCTAACGAGCATTGGGCATCCATGGGCAAGATTGGTCAATATTACAAACGTGTAATCTGGCGGCGGCTTGGCATGACTGTCAAACTGCGAGATCGCGTCTATGAAATATCGGCTACTGACCCTGTGAAAATTGCAATCATGGGCGCAGAACTTATGCTGAGTCCAACGAATGCCTAGCCCTAACGCTACGCCAACGCCAATCACGCCGCCGCGAGTGCCGCTGATTGACCCGCGCACGGGTCTGATTGATCGTGCGTGGTATTTGTTCTTTCTGTCGCTCAACCAAATTGCTACGGCGGTTGTTGATGATACTGTTCTTGGCCCTAGTTCAGAATCGCTGATTGCGTCTTACGATGCGGCGTTGCAAGCACTGGCGCAAGAAGTTGAGACTGTGCCCCCCGTAGTTACCCTAACAGCGCCTGACGTACTGGGCGACTGCTGCTCGGCCTTGGTGTCGCAAATGGCTGAGATGCAAAAGCAGATCGAAGGCTTGCAAGTTCAGCCCATTGTTGACATCGGCGTGATCAACGCCAGTATTGCCGCGCTGTCTAGCGTGCCAGTGACTGTCACGGCTGACTTTACAGTTGGAAGCGGCGCTTGGTACATCAACAACAAGTCAGGCTCGACTTGCACTGCGACGTTGCCAACGGCATCATTGTGGCCTGGTAGGTATCTGACATTTAAAAACATGCAGGCTCAGACTTTGGTGTCTGCATCTAGCAATGTTGTGCCAATCGACAGCACGTCTGCTGGCACGGCAATCCTCTTGGCAGTTGTAGGAAATTGGGCGACAATGGTGTCTGACGGCACAAATTGGGTCATCATGCAACAAGCCGCAAACAACTGCCTCTTATTGGAGTAAACCATGACCGTATCTGTGAAAGTATTAGTTCCTGCCAAGTACGCAGAAAATTCCCAAACATCTCAGTACACAGCGACTGGCGTTACGGCCATCATCGACAAGTTCACAGCGACAAACATCAGCGCGTCTGCCGCTACGATCTCTGTCAACTTGGTCACAGTAACTGGCTCTGCTGGCAACACCAACTTGATCACCAAGACCAAGACCTTGCAGGCGTCTGAGGTCTATACGTTCCCTGAACTGGTTGGCCAAGTCCTTGGCGCCGGTGACTTTATCAGTACAATTGCAGGCACAGCCAGCGCAATCAACATTCGCGTTTCTGGACGTGAGGTGACCTGATGCGTGTGACCTACGGCAAGGGTTTTAATTTTGCACCAACCTTGTCCATGACGGACAAGGTTTTGGCGTTGCAAAATGAACTTCTAAAAATGCCGCAGGCCAACATTGTCACTGAGCATATTTTTAAGCCAGGCGTTTACGAACGCAAAATTACGATTCCCGCATGGACTGTTTTGACTGGCGCAGAACATAAGACGCCTTACCATGTCCGAGTTGAAAAAGGCACGATTGCAGTTAACACAAATGACGGCGTTAAAGTGTTTACCGGCCCATGCGACTTTCCCGCCAAGGCTGGAATGCAACGCGCAGGCCGAGTGTTTGAGGAAGAAGTGGTTTGGGTGGACGTGTATGACAACCCAGACGACTGCATTGATTTGGCGGTGTTAGAAGACCGTTTGTATGTCGTGCCTGCTTGTGGCCTTGCTGACAGCCGGACTGACGTACAAAGATCGCAGATTGATTACGGCGCGTTTCTATATCAGATTGGCATGACTCAGAATGAAATGGATGCGATTGTCCATAACGAGTCTGATCTGATGGAAATGCCGGAAAACATGGCTGTGGAATTGCGCGATTCGCCGATCCATGGCAAAGGGTTGTTTGCAACCCGCGATTTTGAGGCTGGGGAAATTGTTTGCCCAGGCCGAGTGAATGGTAAAAGAACGCCT
Source organism: Ophiocytium majus (assembly GCA_032358315.1). Taxonomy (NCBI): domain Eukaryota; class Xanthophyceae; order Mischococcales; family Ophiocytiaceae; genus Ophiocytium; species Ophiocytium majus. The sequence goes on from JAULBY010030518.1 coordinate 6,319, forward strand.
GGCGGGCGGTTTATCAACCATTCGTTTAATTGCAATATCAAACCCGAAAAAGTAGGGGATGACATTTATGCAATTGCTGCGCGTAAAATATGCGCTGGCGATGAATTACTGGTAGATTACAGAGCATCAATGCGAGTCAATTTTGGACTCACGTTACAAGGAGAATTGCCATGTCTGGATGGGTAGCAGGGGCCGTAGCGGTCAGTAGTTTAGTTGGCGCAAATGCGGCCAAAAGTGCGGCTAAAACGCAAGCCTCTGCGGCTGATCGTGCAGCTGAACTTCAAAACGAACAATATCAACAATCGCGTGCGGATCAAGAGCCTTGGCGACAAGCGGGTATTAACGCGTTGGGCGTTATGCAACAAACTGCTGGCAATGTGCCTGGCGCATTTAAGTTTGGCATGAATGATTATCAAGCTGATCCAGGCTATGCTTTCCGATTGTCGGAAGGACAAAAAGCCTTGGATCGTCAAGCCGCAGCCCGTGGTGGTTTGATCTCTGGTGGCGCTTTAAAAGCGGCACAACGCTATGGCCAAGACATGGGCTCGCAAGAATATCAAAATGCGTATAACCGCGCATTGACTGGATATAACACTGGCGTAACTAGTGAAAATCAGTTGTATAACCGCCAAGCAGCATTGGCTGGCATCGGTCAAACCGCTACTAATTTAGTTGGCCAAGCAGGGCAAAATTATGCAACTAATGCTGGCAATATGATTACTGGCGGTGCGGCGGCTAATGCAGCTGGCCAAGTTGGCATGGCCAATGCCTTTACTGGCGGTTTGGGTACATATTTAAATTACAGCCAAGGTAATGCGTTGACTAACGCGTTGCGGGGCTATGGCGGTACTTCAAACGCTGATGCTGCTATTAACCCATACTTTGCACCTGGCGCTGGCACAGGCGGTATTTAAGGATTAAATTATGGCACTCGATCCAAACATTTCTCTTGGCGTTAGAGGTATTGAAATACCTAACCAATTGGCGCAGTACGCTCAAATATCGCAAATTCAAAATGCCCAACAGGCCAATCAATTGCATCAAATGCAAATGGCTGAGTATGAGCGTGCGCGTAGAGAAGAAGAAGGTACACGCAATTTTCTTGCAAATGCTGATTTAAATGATCCAAATGTAAGAATGCAATTGTTAACTGGTTATGGAAAATCTGGCCGCGAAATTGCTACAAATTTAACTGCTGCTCAAAAAGCACAAACAGAAGATGCTGCACGTTTACAAAAATTAGCTCAAGATACGCAAGCCATGTATCAAAACATGTCTGGCATGATTTCCAATAAAGCAGACGCTGTTGGCTTTTTGCAAAGAATGGTTAATGATCCAGCAATGAAAGATTCGCCAATTGCAAAAATTCCTTTAATGGCACAAGTTGCAAAAATTCCTGAAGATCCTCAAGGTTTGGATGATTGGAAAAAACAATTTGCTCTTGGTGCAACTAAATATATTACCGAAAACAAGCCAGTTACCTTTGCCCAAGATACTGGCGCTGGTGGCCGTTTAATGACTCGTGCTGGTCTTGGCGGAGAGGCCACTGTTGTGCCTGGCAGTGAATTTACAAAGAGCATGACTTTTGCTGATAGAAATGCTGCGGCTCGTTTGGCGTTTGATCAAAGTAAATTTGCATTTGAAAAAGCCAACCCCACAATGTCGATCCAAGAAGACCCAAGTGGTTTGTTGGCAGTCAATACAAGAACTGGCGTGGCCACTCCTATTGTTTACGGCCCCACCGGATTCCAAGCTGCACCCGCAGCCGCACCAGGCGCAAGCATGATGCGTCAGCCACCAGCGGCATTGCCTGGTCAACGCACTCCTGCCATTCCTGGCATGACCAGTGTGCTTGATCAGACTGCTGCGCCTGCTGCGCCTGTCACTATGCCTATGCCCAATGTTGAAGGTGCGCGAATAGCTGGTCAGCCAGTGGGTAGCAAAAAAGAAGCGCCTGCTAAGTTTACTGAAACAGACATGCAGTTGGCTAATTTGGCTGGATCAATCAATTCTTTTAGAGCTGAAGTGGCAAAGAATAAAAATACTAGCGCAAAGTGGCTGCCAACAGGCGAAGACACAGCCAACATGCAAGCCAAATACATTGCGTTGTTAATGGGTGTCAAAGATTTATACACCCTTGGTGCATTGACTGGGCCTGACTTGTCTTTGATAGAGACTCAAATTACTAATCCTGCTTCGTGGGCTGGAAAATTTACAACTAAAAAAGGTTTTGAAGCACAAATTAAATCTGTTGAAGACATGATTGAGCGTGGAGCGACAAACCTTGAAAACACTTATGGCCGAGTGCCAAAGGGAACAAGAAAAGCTCTGCAATCATCCCCTTTAGGTTCAAGTGGTGGCATACCAGGTGCAACCTCAAACAATCCTTTGGGCTTACCAGGACTTTAATTATGGCAACACTTGCAGAGTTCCGCGCACAGTTTCCTCAATACGATGAAGTGCCAGATATAAAGCTGGCCGACTCTTTGCATGAAAAATTTTATGCAAAGATGCCCAAAATGGATTTTTACAAAACCATTGGGTTGAGTGCGGCTACTGCAATACCAGGCGCTGAAAATGTTGTAACTGGCAAAGCTGCGCCCGAAGTTTCTATGCGTGACCGCATCATGGGCGTGATTGAAACCCCATTGGCGCTTGGCGCTACTCTAGGTGGCGCTGCAATTGCACCAATTGTTGGCGCTGTTGGCACATTGGCCAGTGGCAAATACGGCACTCAAGAAGGCATCCGCGCTGGCCAAGAAGCCATGAAAGCTGTGCAATATCAGCCACGCACACAGACGGCCAGAGAAGCCTTGGGCGCTGTTGGTGAGTTCTTGCAACCAGTTACCAGTGCTTTGCCACCAACGTTTGGTTCTGTTGGCACAAGCCTTAATGCTTTGGCGCCTGCTGCCATGATGCAGGCCGGCGCACTTGCTCGCCCTGTTGTAAGCCAAGCAGTTACACCAATGCAAAATGCTTTGGCTAAAGTAATGACACGCGAACAGCCTGTTATGCCAGGCGTTGGCGCGGCCAGTACGGCTGAAGATTTGATGCGTCAGCAACGGTTGGAGCAATTTGGTATTCGTGCTACAGCTGGTGAACGTGAAAAGAATTTACAAAAACAACAGTTTGAGTCAGATGTTCAACGTGGCGCGTTGCCTGGCGTTTCTGAAGATGTTAAAGCTGAGTTGGGCAGACAATACGGCGCGTTCAAAGTTGGCCAAAAACAAGACATTCTTAACCAGTTTGAACGCATGACTGAGGAAGTTGGCGGAACAATTGACCGCAGCACACCTCGTGCGGTTGGCACTGTTGTTGATAAAGCCTTGGTCAAACAATACCAAGACAAACTTAAAAAAGTTGATAACGCTTATCAAGCGGCCAGAGATTCTGGTGAAACAAAACAAGTTGTTGACACTGCGCAACTAGAAAAATGGCTGGCCGACAACGCGCCAGAGGCTATTTCTGTGCCTCAAATTCAAACCATTGGTGCAAAACTAGATGCTTTGAAAAAGATAACTGGCAATCAAGTAAGCATTGATGACTTGGAAAACATTTACAAGTCTGCTGGTAATTTGGCAGAAGGCAATCCTTCTGCGGCAAGGTTTATGGGTCAAGTTAAAGGCGTCATCAATGACATGACCGAAGGCGCTGGCGGTGATCTGTATCGTGCCGCCAGAACAGAACGCAAGCAATTGGCCAAACAATTTGAAGATGTGAATCGAGTTGACCAGTTGTTAAGCACCAAGGCCGGCAAGACAGATCGCAAAGTGGCGCTTGACGATGTGTACAACCACATCGTGACTGATGGTTCATTGGAAGAAATGAGAACCGTCACATCGTTGCTTAAAAAAACGCCAGAAGGTCAACAAGCATACAAAGAATTGCAAGGCTATACCTTGCAAAAAATGAAAGACTTGTTGCTCAAGCAAGGCGATGAAACAGACAACATTCGTTTAAACAACTTTAACAATTTTGTTACTCAGCTTGATCGAGAAGACAAACTTGGTTATATGTTTGGCAAAACCGGAAGAGACACGCTTCTTGATTTGAAAAAAGCAATTAGCGATGTAATGGTAAAAGAGCCAGGCGCGGTGAACTACCCAAACACGGCTGGCGCTGTATTGCGTGGTCTTGAAGCCTTGCAAAAATTGCCGTTCAAAATTCCTGGCACTCAGACGGCTGCGGAATTTGCGCGTGAAAGACAATACAAAAAACAACTTTCAGAGTCTTTAAACCAACCAAATCAATTGGCGCCAAAACAACCAAACCAAAACGCACTGCGTATTGATTTAACCGGCATGGCCAATCGAAAAGAATAATGGACTACCAAGTTTTATTCAACATCGCCGTGGCTGTTGCAGGCTTTTTTGGTGGCTGGACATTGAACCGCATTTATCAGGCTATTGACCGGCTTGATGGCGATGTGCGCGGTATGCCTTTGAACTACGTTACTCGCGATGACTATCGTGCAGATTTACGCGATGTGAAAGAAATGCTCGGCAAAATTTTTGACAAACTAGACAACAAGGTTGACAAATGAATGCGTCCGTTTTTGTTTCTACTGCTGTTGCTACTGTCCGGGGCTACGGCCAAAGAGTCTTGCATCGTCTCCGACTTCTATGGTCTAAGCTGGCTCGGAAACCCGAGTGAGCGCCACCAGCGTCTGTCTGAATGGTTAACCACCAACGGCAACGCATGTAGTTCGGAACAACTGGTAGGTATTTGGAACAACTTAGCGCTGTGGGCAGGCGTTGCAGATAGCGCGGAATTAAGAAGCAAAGTTCTGTACTATTACGCCAAAGCGATGGAAAGGGAAAAGAAATGATCACCCTTAACAAATGGTATCCGCTGGTGCACCCAACGCCCTACGACGCCAAGTCCATTGCTTTTGAAAAGGCTTGCAAGCGTGTTGAAGAAGAATACAAGGTGGCTTTAGAATGTCACAAGCAAGTCAAGGCCACGGAAGAAATGGAAGTCGAACTGTACAACCGGCGCGGCAGACAGAACACCATTGAACTTGGATCATTCGATGACACAAGACGTTTCAGAATCTTTGTATGAGAACAACATGGAAAACTCACAGAATAGATTGACATTCTGGGTGACCCTCATGGTCAGCGCCACGCTTTGCTTGTCGGTACTGGGCATGGTGGGCGCGTTTCTTATTGGTCTATGGGCCAAAGAAGTGGACAACTCCGAGATCTTCAGTATGCTTCACCCTGCGTTCCAAACCATCATTGGCGGATTCATTGGCTTGCTTGCTGGCGTTAAACTTTCACAGAACGAGACACCATGAACCTGAGCGACTTGAACCCACTGGTGGCGATTGGCGGCAAGATCCTTGACCGCGTGTTGCCTGACCCTGCGGCAGCCGCTGCGGCCAAAGCCGAACTAGACAAGTTGGCGCAAGAAGGCGAGCTGGCCAAGATGGCCAACGAAACCAAGCTGTACGAGACTGAGCAAAACAACCTCACACAGCGCATGCAAGCCGACATGGGGTCTGACTCTTGGCTGTCCAAAAATATACGCCCTATGACGCTTATATTCCTTTTGATGGCCTATTCTGGCTTTGCCATCGCGTCCATCTTTGAATACGAGACTCGCGGCGCATACGTAGAACTACTAGGTCAGTGGGGCATGTTGGTCATGTCGTTTTATTTTGGTGGCCGCACCATGGAAAAAATCGCAGATAGGGTCAAGAAATGAATCTTTCAACACACTTTACGCTTGAAGAACTGACACATACAGATCACAGAGAATATGACAATACACCGAATGATTTGGAACTTGAAAACATTAAACGCTTGGCAAACTTTCTTGAGGAAGTCAAAACAGTATTGGGCGGCAAGCCAATCATGGTCAACTCGGCTTTCCGATCAAAGGCTGTCAATGACGCTGTGGGCAGCAAAGATACTTCTCAGCATCGGATCGGCTGCGCTGCTGACATTCGTGTTCCCTCTATGACGCCAGACGAAGTGGTCAGGACAATCATTGCTTCGGGTTTACCCTATGACCAGATCATCCGTGAGTTTGACCGTTGGACACACATCAGCGTGCCCAACATCGCTAGCGCCGAGCCGCGCAAACAAGCCTTGATCATTGACAAGGCGGGGACTCGGGCATTTGCATAGTCAAGGCACGGTAAGCCTCAATGGCCGTTTTAAGGTCACATTGCAACTGCTGAATAATGTCGTCCTGCTCGCACAGTTTGACATACGCTTCGCCTGCAAAATCAACCAGGCTTTCGCGTTCCCACATATCAAATTTTGGCATTTGAATTTGGCGTTTACGCCATCCGCTTTTGTTAGTCATTGATCTCTTTCTTTGACGGCGCGTCTATTTCGCGGCGGTAATACTTAGCTGGCATCTTGGCTTTTTTATCCAATTGATTGCGCAGCCATTCGGCGCCGCCAAGTTCTTGCAAAATCAGCCAGTGTCTGTCTGACATTCGGATCTGTCTTCCAAGTAAAGGTTCAGGTGGTTTTGGGCGTGGCATTTTTTGTCTTTGTAAGTGCTTCATGTAAGCCGGCCAGACCGCCAACGCGCTGGCCATCAATAAAGATCTGCGGCATTTGACGTGCGCTTTCTGGCAGATCGTTAAGCAGCGCAGGGTTGGACTCAATGTCAATCTCAACATACCTAATGTTCTCAGCCCTCAGAATCATCTTGGCTGTTACGCAATTAGGGCATTTGCGTTTGGTGTAAATTAGTATTTCCATTATTTCTTTCTTTCTCTGATTGCTTCAGCAAACATTGGCAGTTCCCATGAATCAGCCAACTTTGCACATTCTTCCAATACTTGATTGCGCTGTGATGGGGACACATACACATCGTAGTAATACGGCTGGCCTTTCATAGTGTTTTCACGCGCTATACGGTCAAACTCATCATCTTCGTCAGTGTGAATCATGCTTGTCTCCTAAAAAGGTATTTGATCCCATTCCCAATGTTCGCAGTCAACTGTGCCATGTATCCACTCTGTTGGTGGCTTGGCTCCAAATTGTTTGCAAATGCCTGTCTCAAAACTGTTGCAGTGTAGACAATTGACCTCGATCAAATTGATCTGCTTCAGTTGACCATTTAAGTGACTCTTGATTGCATTCAGTTCTATCAAATTCATAATCTTTTACCTCTGTATATTTTCCGTTTTTGCGAGTTGCAATTTTGACTGGCTCACTGATTTTTCGTCCTTGCAAGTAGTCAAGCGCCATCTGAGTGCCAGACGGCATGACCATCTTGTCGCGCTTTAACCACCAGTCTTGTGCCTTCTGTTTGGGATAGCCAACGTGGTTAAAGCACACCCACTCGCTAGCCACGCGCAACAGGCCGGCGTAGTAGTCAACCCTCATGCTGTCTGGCTTGCCCTCTTTCCTGTGCATGGCATAACCCACCTTAGTGATGTCGTGCCACACCAGCTCTGCCACCGCCGTCTGGCTTGACAAGAGCGCTGCATAAGACACCTTGGCATCCATCGGCTTGGCTTCTTCTTCCCTGATCGTGCCGCCGCAATGTACACACACCATGGCTGCCGGCAAGTTGCGCTCACCGCAGTCTGGGCAGATGCTGTAGGGCGCCTCTTGTGTGCCTGACTTCTTCTTGGCCTTGCCTTGGATGGTGTCCACCGGCCCCAAGCGCTCTACGGTGTCGGTAAAGTCAAGCACCAAGCAATCCGTCTTGCCATCTGCAATGCGTGTGCCTCGGCCCATGCCCTGCACATAAAGCACCGGCGACTTGGTCGGTCTGCACCAGACAATGCAGTCCACATCTGGCACGTCAAAGCCAACTGACAGCGCCAGCACGGTAACCAGGCAGTGAATCTGGTGGCTCTTAAACTGGCGAATCAAGTCTTCGCGCTCTTGTTTGGGTGTCTCACCGCACACAACTGCACTGCTGATACCAAGTGCGTTTAGCTTGTCTGCAAGGCTTTCAGCGTTTTCGACACTCGGTGTGAAGGCAATCCATTTTTTGCGCTCTGAGGCAATCCTAATGGCTTCTGTGGCCACTTTGGCAAGGTATTTCTCAACCTCGCGGGATAGTTCGCCAACCTTGTAGTCACCGTTAGAGATGCCAACATGGCTGGCATCGATGCGGGTGCTGATTCTCTCAGCCGGTGGAACCAGTGGCGCAATAAACTTCTGCTCAAGCAGCTCACCCATGGACACACGGCTTGCAATGCCGGTGAACAATGGATCGTCACCGTCAGTCAGCCAAACTTGATTGCCCCTGAATGGCGTGGCCGTCATGCCAACTATGCGAAATTTGCATAACTCACCGAGCTTAGACAAGAAAGTGCGGTACATGCCTGCATCGTTTGCCTTCTGGCTCACTAGGTGAGCCTCGTCAATCACCACGGCCTTGATGTTGCCAAGCAAGTGCGCGGCCTTGTGAATGCTGCCAATGGTGGCCACAATCACATCGGCGTTGTATTTCTTTGTGCCTAGGCTGGCGCTCACAAAGCCCACACTGATGGTGTGCGGCAGTAAGGCTCTGAGCTTGGCCGCATTCTGCTCGGCCAGTTCCTTGGATGGAACCAACACCACAGTGCGCGGGTGATAGTCTGGCCACTGCTCCCACATCTGGCGCACAATTTCAGCGCAAATCACCGACTTGCCGGCGGCGGTAGGCAACACCAAAAGAGGAATGTCGGCGTCGCCCTGGTGCTTTGTCCACCAAGCAAATAGGTCAGACACTGCGCGGGATTGATATTCACGCAGGATCATCATCACGCTCCAAAAGCATCTTGTCAGCCATGGCGTAAGCGTTTTCTACGGCGCTTTTTCTGTCGCCATTGGCCAACAAGCCAGTCAAGGCGGCTGCGGCCAGATAGTCTCTGAGGGTAATGTCTTGGATTGGTGGCGTGTTCATACAAACCTTCCGTTGTGTTTTGTGCGAAGCTCAAGCGCTTGTTGGTCAACCAACATGATCTTGTCTTTGCAGGCATGGATTTCAGCGCTACTGATAAAGTCAGGGCGAAACTCTGGGTCACCGTTGACAAACTTTTTGCCATCGGCCATTTGATAGACGATGCTGTTGTCGTGGGTTCTGTCAATTGGTGTGGCCGTCTTGGCAAGCAGAATGGGAATGTACCGATGGCGCTCACAACCCATGCGTTGTTCGTCCGTGGCCAAGTCAATCTCATGCGAAGCGCATGACCAACGGCCTTGGCCATCCATCTCTGGCGTAGCGTGGACACATGACCGGCAAGTGGGGGCCGGTACGTCTGTGCCGTGGCAGATCGCCTGGTAATCACAGAACTTGCACTCAAACCATGTGGGGTCAGTCGATATGCCAACTGGTGGCTCAACGCTGGTGATCACCGCCATGGCCTTGTCAACCAGCTTCTGCGCCTCGTCAGCGTCAAACTCCAAACGCTCGGTGTAGATGTCATCATTGTCCTTGTTGACCACCAAATAAAGTGCCCTGCGGCAACCGTCTTCGCCAAACTGATCGATGCTCCACTTCATGTATATTTGCATCTGCGCGTAGTGTTCGGG